>VZQC01013712.1:313690-416934 GCA_009823505.1 Rhizomys pruinosus
GGGGGGGGGGGGGGGTGTCACCTGCCGCTGGGCTCAGGAGATCTCTCTTCTTTGATTTTTAAGTAGCTTATATATTCTGGATGTTAATGCTTTGTCTGGTGTATCAGTGGTGAAGGTTTCCTCTCACTCTGTGGGTTTTCTCTTCATTTCCTTGGTTCTTTCTTTAGCTCTACAAAAGCTTTTGAGTTTGATGAGGTCCCACTTGTCAGCTCAGTTGTCCTTATTTCCTGTGCAGCTGCTGTTTGATTTAGAAAGTCTTTTCCTACACCTATGTTTTGTAGGTGGCTGCCGACTTTTTCTTCTATCACCTTCAGATTTTCAGGTTTAGGTTGAGATCTTTGATCCACTTGGAGTTTATTTTTGTACAGGATGAGAGGTAGGGATTTAATTTTGTTCTTCTACAAATGGTGATCCAGTTTTACCAACACCATTTGCTGAAGATGCTATCTCTCCTCCATTGAGCTTTTTTGGCCTCTTTGTCAAATATGAGGTGGCTGAAGTTATATGAGCTCAAGTTTGGATCTTCAATTTTTTTCCATTGGTCAATGGTTCTAGTTTTTTTTTTCCAGTACCAGGCTGTCTTTATAACTATAGCCCTGTAATATAGCTTGAACTTTGGTAATGTAATCTCCCCAGTATTGTACTTGTCACTTAGGGTTGATTTAGCTATTCTGGGTCTTTTGTTTTTCCATATGAATTTAAGGATTTTTTTCCTAAGTCTGTGAAAAAGCTCATGGGGATTTTGATTGTGATTGCATTGAATATGTATAATAATTTTGGTAGAATGGACATTTTTACTATATTATTTTTTCCAATCCATGATCATGGGAAATTTTTCAATCTTTTGATGTCATTTTCAATCTCCTTCAGGATTTTAAAGTTTATGTTGTAGAGGACTTTGGTGTCTTTGGTCAGGTTTATTCCTAGGTATTTTATTTTTGTGAGGCTTTTGTGATTGGGAAGGTCTCCTTATATTCGTTCTCCAGTTGCTTATTGTTGGTGTAAAGGAAGGCTACTGATTTTTCAAGGTTTATTTTGTATCCCACCACTTTAATGAAACTTTTGCTTGTTTCTAGGAGTATTTTAGTGGAGATTTAGCATCCCTTAGGTAAACTATCATATCTCATCTGCAAAAAGGGATACTTTCTCTTTTCCAATTAGTGCTCCTTTAATTTTGCTTTCTTGCCTTATTGCCCTAGCAAGAATTTCAAGCACTATATTGAAGAGGACTGGCAATAGTGAACAGCCTTGCCATGTTCCTGCTTTTAAGGGGAATGCTTCCAACTTTTCTCCATTTAGGATGATGTTGGCTGTGGGTTTCTTGTATATGGCTTTGATTACATTGAGTAATGATCCCTCTAGTCCAATTCCCTCTAAGACTTTAAGCATGAAGGGATGCTGGATTTTGTCAAAAGTTTTTTCTACATCAATTGACATGATTGT
The DNA here is from genome assembly GCA_009823505.1 of Rhizomys pruinosus. NCBI lineage: Eukaryota > Metazoa > Chordata > Mammalia > Rodentia > Spalacidae > Rhizomys > Rhizomys pruinosus. The sequence continues at coordinate 315,134 of VZQC01013712.1, forward strand.
GTGGTTTTTGTCTTTAAGTCTATTTATGTGTTTTATGATATTTATTGATTTACATATGTTGAACCATCCCTGCGTCTCTGGTACGAATCCAACCTGGTCATGATGGATGATCTTTTTCATGTGGGTCTGTGTGTGATTTGCAAGTATGAAAGGGGGAAACATCACAACAGATAAAGAAATGATCCAAAGAATCATACGAGAATACTTCAAAAATCTATACTGTACTAAATTTGAAAACCTAAGAGAAATGAATATCTGAAATCCTGGGATTCGACAAAACTTAACCAAGAAGAGATTGACAGCTTAAACAGACCCATAACACTTGAGGAAGTTGAGGATGTAATAAAAAGCCTCCCAACTAAAAAAAAAAGAGCCCAGGCCCGGATGGTTTCACAGCAGAATTCTATAAAACATTTAAAGAGGTCTTACAACCATTACTACTCAAAGTTTTCAGAAGGATACAGACAGAATATCCCAAATTCCTTCTACGAAGCCAGCATCACTCTAATACCAAAACCAGGCAAAGACACAAAGAAAGAAAACTATAGACCCATATCATTGATGAATACAGATGCAAAAATTCTCAACAAAATACTTGCAAATCACATACAGAGCCACATCAAAAAGATCATCCATCATGATTGGACAATTTAAAGATGAGGTCTAGCTGAAGAAATTGGCTCATTAAGGGACATGCCCAGGAAAAGGTGTCATGTCTTGGCCTCTTGGTAAAATGCCTTCATGTGTCCTAGCTCCCATGGGGTGAGCAGTATCTACCACATGCTTTTGCCACCTGGAGGTTAGCCTTACCTCAGACTCAAAGCAGTGGACTGAGCTAAACCTGTGCTGAAACTTCTCAAACACTGAGCCCAAATTAATCATTTCTACTTTTAAACTATTCTTTCAGCTACTTTTTTTAATTTAATTTTTATTGATGGTTTGTGCATTTTGTACATCATTTTCCAATTCAGATCAGGCATATTTCCCTTTCCCTTCCCCCCCACCCCCACCCCATCCCAGATCATGTATTCTGCCATAACTGTCCTGCATCTTTCAGTTTTTTTTTCATTTTTTAGCTATAAGTGATAATCCATGAGTATAAGCATCCTTCGTGCAAAACCAATCTGCAGACTGTTGTGTCCAAACCCCCACATTCCCACCATTCATTGGAGGGTGACAGGTTGTTTGTTCACCCAAGGTTGATCAAATTGAGTGTCCAGACTATATAGATAAGTCAATGTAAGATGAGTGTCCAGACTATAATCATGTAGTTTCACCATTCACCACAATCTACCACGCCCCCTCTTCCGAGATTGTTCCCTAGGCTTAGAAAAAGGGGCAGCTAAATAGGTGGATATGAAGTAAATGCTCTCTCGTCTGGAGATGTTGTCTTGGACCATGGTCAATTCTGGCTGTTTTTCCTTTCATGGGCTGAACAGTTTGTTCAGGTAGTAACCTTTCGTCTACTATGAGCACAAGAATAATATATAGGTATTTAAGAGGCACGCACTAATTAGTTTATGGGTAGGATTTACTTTTGGCATAGCACCAACATTTTTGTTTGGTAAATGAATTATGTTTAATCCATTGAATTACATTTTTACCCACCGTCGCCCACTTTGATAATATATGACAGGGTTTCAATGTGCTTAATATAAATCTCTAAACTTGTAGAGGATGTAGGATTGTGGCATCAACCATGGGTTTTCCTCCAAGGAGAGAGAGCCAGATAGCCAATTAGATTTGGGATATACAGCAATGGCTGCCTTCTGTGCATCAGTTTTCCGCAGGTGATGGTGTAGCTGGTGCTGACGGTGGAGTCTTGCTTGACTCAGGGAGACCCGTATTTGCTTTATTGGTTTAGTGGCCTTGGGTAACACTCTCTGGCATTCCAGAGGCCATCATACACTGAAGGTCCAGTCAGGTCTGCATGCTGCTGTGCTGCACTGATCCTAGCATAAATTATGGCAACAGCAGGAGACGGACAGACTGCCTTTGTACCCGAGATACAAGATGAAAAACTCTTTTCCATGGCACATGAATTTTATCCTCTCCACATTGGACCTGAAGCAGATTTAAAAGGGTTTCTTAGGACTCACTCTGTTCTAATCAAAGGCAGTAACTGACAAAATGTCTGAATCTGAACTTCAGAGGGCTCATACCTATCACAGAGGCAAGGCACTATGGAGGTAAAAAGGTTTATCTTCAGAGGAATACATAAGATGGAATGTGAGTACTAACAATTCCCAAAGCAGTAACATAGGTAAGTTGTTTATTTTGAGTAGGATGTCTCTGACCTCTTAGGACACTTTAGACAAAGGTTAGGATGGCAGAATTTAGAGGTGACAAAGCCTCCAGGTGCATGGAAAGCAGCTGCTTATTGAGTTTCTGCCTTTGCTAGGACAGTCAACAGAGAGAAATCAGTACAGAAGGACCCATAGAGGCACACACACACACACACACACACACACACACACATTCTCTCTCTGCCTCTGTGTGTGTGTGTGTGTGTGTGTGTGTGTGTGTGTATGTGTTTGTACTGTGAATCATGAGAATGTAAGAAGACCTTTACAGGGGAAGAAGTGATTTTAAAAGATGAGGAAATATGGAAAAAGAGAGGTTCGTGAAATACATGTGACAATCTCATGAAAACAGTATAGGCTACTATTTGTGAAGGTAAAAAGGGGCCAAGCAGAGAGGAGAGAAACAGATGAGTCAGGGCAATAAAGGGGGGGGATTAATAAGAACAACACACACACACACACACACACACACACACCACACACACACACATACACACACACACGTTAAAGGGGATGAAAAGGTTTTTGACAAGTGGTCCATGATTATTGTGAAATCCATTTCAATGTCTCGTTCTCAGAGTATTATTTTTCACTTATATAATGTTGCAATATACACAGCCATATTTATTAGTATTTGTTATATATGAAGTTGTTACATATCAAGGACTACCTCTGTGCTCTCTATTCTTTTTGTGGTTGCTCTCTATTTTTTTGAGACAGGGTCTCCCTCTAGCCTCAGCTGCCCTGGAACTCACTTTGTAGACCAGGCTGGTCTTGAACTCACAAAGATCCTCCTGCCTCTGCCTCCTGAGTGCTAGGATTAAAGGCGTGTGCCACCACACCTGGCTTTGCTCTCTATTTTTTAACAAGTTTAATTTAATGTTACATTCTTTTATTTTCTTCTTTGTGTATTTTGTTATTAATTTCTTTTAGTACATAGATGACAAAATAGTTTTATTAGGTTTATTGCTTTAAATTATAAATATATAAATGCATATATTCTATTCTATAGTATCTTAAGTTAATATCTCCATGAAAATATAGAGATATAAATGAAAGGCATATATGGAAAAAATTGTTGGATAACGATACCCATAGATACCAAAGATATCCACAGAACAGCAGCGAATGTTCCATTTGTAATTAAACATAGCCTTTTTCTTTCTTTTTCTGTGTCTCTCTGTTCCTCTGTTTCTTTCTGTCTCTCTGTCTCTTGCTACCTCCCTCTGTCTTTCTCTTCCTCTTCCTCTCCCTCTCCCTCTCCCTCTCTGTCTCTCTCTCTCTCTCTCTCTCTCTCTCTCTCTCTCTCTCTTTCTCTGTCTCTCTCTCTGTGTCTGTGTGTGTGTATTGTGTGTCATGAAAATGTAAGATCTTTACAGGGGAAGAAGTGCTTTTAAAGGATGAGAAAAATGGTAAAAAAGAGAGGCTTATAGAATACATGTGACAATTTCATGAAAACAGTATGTGCTACTATTTGTGAAAGCAAAAAGGGACAAAGGAGAGAGAAGGACAGATGAGTCAGGGCAATAAAGGGAGGGAATAATAAGAACAAAATACAATGATATACATCTGTTAAAATGACAAAAGCCCATTGCTTTGCATGCTAACTTTATAAATCAGAGATGTTAAAACATAAAATGTAGTCCTTCTAGCCTAATGAGTGATTTCCAGGTCATGTGAGACCCTGTCTCAAGAAACAAAGTAGATGCCTGTATTAGTTACTTTTCTGATGCTGTGATAAAACATCATGACCAAGGCAACTTAGAGGAAGAAGAGTTTATTTGGCTTAAGGCTCCAGAAGGTTATGGTCCATTATGGCCTGGGAGCCATGGCAGCAGGAGGTAGCTAGAGCAGAAAGATGGGCCATCACATCTTCAAGTAGGCACAGGGAGAAGTGAAGGCACAGGAAGAATCAAAGTAGAAATCTAGCAAGGCTTAGGAGTGCTCAAAGCCCATCCCCACTGATGCAGTGATGCACTTCCTCCAGCATGGCCACATCTCATAAAGTTTCCATGATCCTCCTGCAAATAGTGACAGTAACTGGGGACCAAGTGTTTAAATACTTGGAGCCTCTGATTGACACTTATTCACATGACCCAATGTCATATGAGAAACAACACTGGGATTTGACATCTCTCCTCCATATACATAGACCTGTAGGCAAGAGAGAGAGAGAGAGAGAGAGAGAGAGAGAGAGAGAGAGAGATTGAGGTTTAGGTTCAAAGAAATATGTTTCTTTTGAAAATAGTCCACATAAACAGTAGTACCCATAGACTGAATTTTATTTTTTGTCATTTTTATTCAAAACCCACGTCACTGAAGTTAAATTCTTATACTTTAAGGTCTCTGGAAATGTAAGAATTCCTAAAGGAAATATTTGTTTAAAACAATTAACAAGGAGATATATTTATTGAGGGTGGCAGACTATGCTATTGTAATATCCTCCCACTTTAGAATAAAGGTTAGTTTGAGCTAAAGGCACTTGAGAAATATCAGGTACCAGACATTTTTGAATCTTTTACTTCCTTTCTGCACATAGAAAATGTAAAGTTCCATTTGAGAGATTCACTCTCTCTGCCAGAAAATAGGAACCTTCTTCATTGAGGAGTCAGAGCTGAGAGAACTCTGTACAAACAGAATCTATTAAAATTAATCTGATCTTCCTTCAAGCTGTCCACATAGTTTAAGTATTTTTCCAGAATTGCCACTCTCTGTTCAAACAGTCCAAAACATTTATGTTTTTTTTGTCACTACCTTAGGCTCCTTATTTCCTTGTAAGAGCTCCTGATTCCCATAAAATAGCAGCTTGTATACTTCTCTCATTTGCATTTATCATATGTAGACTTAATTATGAAACCAAGCTGAAAACTTGGGTATTCTGGAGTGTTTATGACACTAGATATATTTTAGAATTTCCTTGTATAATTAAAAGGAACATTTGATAATGATTTTGGCATTGAATATATAAGATACTTTAGGCAGAATTTAGGTTATTATTAACATTTTATTTTCCCTATTATGACCCATTTTTAGAGGAATTTTTAGTGCATTAATGTTAAGATGAAATTTTTAACAAATATTTTTAAATTAGAACTTTAATTAACATCTTTCAATTATCTAAAAAATGTATTCTATGTCCACCAACAGAATCCAATTGCAAGAATCAAAGGCTAATTAGCCTCTCCCGGCACAGGTGTTAGAGTATTTTAGGACACAGAAACATTTTCTTTTCTCATTTTAAATACAACAGAAATACTTAAATAGCGAGTCATTGAAGAAATCTACAAGCAGAAGGATGGCATTGTTAGTATAGGGAACTCATTACTTGAGAAAAGGCACAATGAGTCCCTTGGGATTTTTCATCTCTCCCTCTCTCTCTCTCTTTCTCACTTTTTTTTGTCTTTTTGAGACAGGGTCTCCCTGTAGCCCCAGCTGTCCTATAACTCATTATGTAGAGAAGGCTGTCCTATAACTCACAGATATCCACCTGCCTCTGCCTCCTGAGTGCTGGGATTAAAGATGTGGACCATCACACCCAGCTATTTTCATTCCTCTTATATTCTTTTCTTCTTGGGCATCAGAAATGCCTGTAACCAGGAAGGTCCAATAGGCATAGAAGAAATATTAATACACAAGAAAAGCCCATTTTTCTGACCAAAGGAAGTAGAAATAATAAGACATGCCACAAAGACATAGTGGGGAGGTCCACCATGTCCAACATTGCTGGTGACAGCCTGATTCAACAACACAACAGCATAAGTAAGGCTTAGTCATTAATCCATCCCACACTCTATGCATAGAGCAGCTGTGGGTCAGTTACTTCCAAAATCAGTTACCAAGGCCCATTATCTTATGAACTCAAACTCAAGGACCTACAGGAGGAATCATCATGGATCAATGGGAAACTAACAGAGACAGAACAAGGTGAACAAGAATAAGACTGGTCCAAGCTTCGAACACTCAATTGCCATTGAAGTTTAACATCACAAAAGGTAGCCAAGATCTTCAAGCTAGACCTAAATAGAATGATTGCCTAATGAACGAGAATGTTACTAAAGGGCAAAGAGCCTCCTAACATAATAATAAAATGCACAACCTTTGACCAAAATCATTCTTCACACCAGGAATGTTAGTACATTCCCATTATCATAATACTTGGTAAACTGATGTAAGAGGTTCACACATTTAAGGCCAGCCTGGGGTGCCTTTGTCTCATAAAGGAAACAAAACATCATTCTTTATAACAAGAGCAATGACAAACACTTTGAATGATACATAAAATGAAGTAAGCCGGACACAAAAAGTTATGTATATGATCTTACTTTAATTTGGAATATAAAAATGTGAACTTGGAAAAGTAGAAAGTAGAGTGGTGGGTTCTAGGGAATGAGGGGTGCCTTAAACGGAGACACATTGGTCAAAAGGTGAAAATTTTTTAACTGAAAAATGAACGAGAGGGCTTGAGAGATGGCTTAGCAGGTTAGAGCATTGGCTGATTTTGCAGAGGACCTGGGTTCAGTTCCCAGCACCCACATGGTGGCTCACAACCATCTTTAACTCTAGTTCCAGGTGATCCAATGCCCTCTTCTGGCCTCTGCAGGTATTTCATGACACACTTTCACTCACATACATACAGGCAATATATTCATACATATGAAATAAAATGATTTTTAAAATTAACAAGTTCTGGAGGTATTTATATGGCATAGGTGGTGATGGGTGTGCTAATTTTCAGTTATTAAGATAGAACATATACTCCTATCAAATCAGAAAGTTGCACACCTTGAATACATTTAATTTTCAATTTTAAATTAAATATTCTATTAAAGAGTAGATAAGGCACTTCATAGTGCTCTGGTATAAGATAAGAAATGATTGAAAATACGTATGAGGGGGCTGGAGAGATGGCCTAGCGGTTAAGAGCGCCGACCGCTCTTACAGAGGACCCGGGTTCGACCCCCAGCACCACATGGCGGCTGAGAACTGTCTGAAGCTCCAATTCCAGGAGAATTCCAGTTCCAGGGGAATCCGAGACCCTCTTCTGAACTCCGAGGGGTTGCACGACACGGGTACACAGACTTGCATGCAGACAGTACATTCATACACATACAGAAATAAATAAAAATTAATAAAAAAAATTAAAAAAACGAATTTAAAAGAAAATACATATGAAACTACCACCTTAGTGATGATGCTGTTCTCCCAGAAAATGGTGAACTCCATGGAGTACTATAGATAATCTTTTTACAGATAGGTGATTAATATACATGTTATTCTAGGATTTCTTTTTCAAATGAAATCGAGGTATGTTTGATGATGACTGTAGATTAATTGTATGTTAGGGAAATACACATTTTTAAAGACAATTTTTATTGAAGCTTTGTGCATTTGAAACACACATTTTTATAGTATGTGGTTATTTGGCTTAGAGTAGATCTCTATGTATAAGTATATAAATAGAAGACTCTATTTTAAAATATTTATTTATTTATTTCTGTATGTGTATGAATGTACTGTCTGCATGCAAGTTTGTGCACCCCTGTCATGCAATGCCGCGGAGTTCAGAAGAGGGTCTCAGATTCCCCTGGAACTGGAGTTCTCCTGGAATTGGAGTTTCAGACAGTTCTCAGCCACCATGTGGGTGCTGGGGATCAAACTCAGGTCCTCTGTAAGAGCGGTCAGTGCTTTTAATCGCTAAGCGATCTCTCCAGCCCTAGAAGACTCTTTTTTATGGTAGGCTGAGAACCTCTAGAGCAGCAAAAACCCATTTCAATCTTTCTGAAATACACAGCCTATGTGGCAGGCAAGACAATAAATATACTTTAAAAACTGAATGAGATTTTTGTGTATGTGTGCTTGTGTATATGTGCGAGTGTGGATGTGCATGTGTATTCATATGTGAGTGCATACATGTGTGCATATGGACGACAGAGACCAACCTTGGGTGTCATTCCTCGGTGTGAGCTTTTCTGATCTAATGTGAGTATGAGCTAACATTTCCAGCCAGCATCTCCCAGAGGCACAAGTGAGGATCAAAGAACCTCTCTGTTTATACCCATGAATGGGGATGACATGATGCTACAAGGGTCTGGGATTGGCCACTGAGAGGTGATGTCACGTTGCCTATAGAATGACACATTGCATTTGAATAAATAGCCATTCTGTATGTGACCCTCCCATGTGTCCTCATGCTGTGCTTTTGCATACGTGCTTTCTACATGGCCTCATGTGGGTCTTGAAGGAGTCCTGGAGAAATTCTGGTATGCAAATGCCACAATCCTGGTTACTTGCTATTAACTTTTTCACTCCTTCTTATTTTCTACTTTGTACAAACATGGGGTTGGTTCCCACGATTCGTTGGGTGGCTGGAAGGCCAACCTTGGGACACATGGTTTTACATGCATGGAGGAAACTAGCAGCATCCTGGCCTGGGTCACAAAGCCATCAGCTTAGGTGGGGGCCATAGAAGCTGGCAGTTTTATTGCGTGGCTAGCCATAGGTTTGTTCATGAAGCAATCAATTGCCTTTTAAAAATTATAAATCAAGATATAACAGTGTAAAAAACAAAGGAGACTGTTCTGTACATGGTACTAATACAAAAATAGAGGAAGGGAATTTGGCTTCCTCTGGGAAGTTTACAGAGCACTCTCTACTCTGAACTCTTTGTCATTTGTCAATTTTAAAATAAAATTAACAACTCCAATCTATAAACATTGGAGCCCTTTGATAGGCCATAATTGTCACCATTGGTGGTATGACAAGGTACAATGTAGGGACAATAATAGTGCCCCAGTCCACCACTATCTGTGGCCAAAGGGTTTGCTTGTACATTCCCACAGATAGAGCCACCACAACTAACCAGGGTGCCTGCTAGAAGTGTCTATCCTTGGACTATAAAGGATGAACCAGGAGCCACTGGGAGAGAGATTGGCCCATCTAAACATCAAAAAGAATTGGGAGAAGCCTGAGAAAAGGCCATTTCATGGGTAACCGATCCATAGGGTGACACACAAGGACCCTAGGCTACATGAGTCACAGGCAAAAAAGTTGCTCAACTAATTGTTCCTGCTGGCATCTATCTGGGTTAAGAGTCAACCCCTGTGGCAATGATTCCTTATGGGACCTGCTTGACTGCTTCCTTTGACTAACAGACATGAGATCTTTGGGAGGTATATTCTTTATCTCAAAAAAAAAAACCATTAATTAAAGAGAGTACCAAAGCCAGGTTATGTGCTAAAGAGCCTCTAAAGGCTTTGAAGCCTGAATAACAGTTCACAGTAGGTGTACAAAAAATAAGAATGGCTCAGGGGGTGGGTAATAAACACTCTGAGTTAAACAGAGGACATTTCTTTGGGAGAAAAATCTCCCTGGAGGTGGAAGTAGTTTACCTGGCTGGGGCCTTCCCCAGCAGCCAGATGGTGTCAATAAAAAGATAGCAGGTGTTTGGACCTCAGGCAGAAGTCAGGCCCAGGGCCTGCCTGACTTAGCTAATCAACAAATACAACAGAGGCAAAAGGAGACACATCTCTCCTTGGCCCAGTGCAAGGCTAGGCAGCTTGAGTCAGGCCCAATGAGTCTATCAAAACTAAAAAAATATACAGGGAGGCCATGGGTAAAAAAACCTGGATACCAGATGGGTTCAAGAGGATGACTACAGGTGCTAAAGAATTAACTAAATGCCCCTAATTCATGTACAACGATTGACACAAATAGATAGAATTTTCCCATGCTATGTTGGATCTGGTTTATGTTTAATCTACTACCTAATGTTAATGTCTGAGTGTTTTACAGAGGTGAAACTGGTTGGAGACATATCCTACACAACTAAAGGAACAAAGAAAAAGTAAATTCAATATGGAGGGGTACCAGGGTCAGGTATAATTATGAAATCTTTAAAAGCTTAATGGGTAAATAAAACATATTAGTAAAGAAGGACTTTGGTACCAGCAGGGGAGTTGATTTGCCTAAACATCCAGAAATTATGATGACATGGACATTTGTGCTTGTGCCTTTGGATTAATGCCCTACCTCTAAATTTTGCTTTATGGTCAGGTGAGTCATATGGGTAAATAAAAGCTTTGGTACCAGTTATGGGCTACTTTGAACAAGGAGCTGTTGGCCTGAGGGCTCTAAAATCCCCCCAAAACAAAGTCTATTTGCATGTGATGTTGGGGTATGCACAAAAAAGGATGTTAAAACCCTACTGCCAAAGGTAACATGGTGTTAGCATGAAAAAGAAAAATTATGTTGAGACCCTTGCCTTGCAAATGATTAGGTTTAATAATGCCAGAGAGTGTTATACAGATCACTGGAAGGTAATGGTCTCCTGAATCAAGCAAGACTCATGAGCTACCTCTCACTTGCCTGGAGATAGCACAGCTCAGTGGCAGACTAATATTAGTACACCCCCCAAAATCTAATTGGCTATATAGTCCACTCCATGGGGGTGGGTAGCACATGGCTAGTACCATAAGCTTTCACCCTCTAGCGGCTACAGACTTTATAGGCCATAATAGGAAGCTTTATCATCCCTTGGAACCAAAAGCCTATACTAAAATATCATCTAAACATTTATGTCTGTGCCCATAACATGACTTGTCATGGTAGTAAATTTTTTTAAGTGCCTGTAGTTCTTGCTGTTTATGTTTCATTATTGAAATAAAAAAGGGACCCCCTGGATGAGCCACCAGCCCATTGGAAGCAAAGCTTGGACAAACCTGAGGGTCTGATATATCACTTCAAAGAAAAGTCAACTGGTTTACTTCTCAACCTCCCTTGCCCCCTTTTCCAAGGCCGAGGGAACACTTGCAGAAGAGGAGGCATGCTAGATTGTAAAGGCTGCGGGGGGAGGGGGCTAATTGTGAGATCAAATCTAATACTGACTAGGGGCTGGAGAGATGGCCTAGCGGTTAAGAGTGACTACTGCTCTTGCAGAGGACCCAGGTTCGATCCCCAGCACCCACATGGTGGCTGAGAGCTGTCTTTAACTCCAGTTCCAGGGGAATCTGATGCCCTCGTCTGACCACCGTGGCATTTGCATGACACGGGTGCACAGATCTGAATGCAGACAGTACATTCATACACATAAAGAATAAATTAAAAAATAAAAATAAAAAAAAACTAATACTGACTTGACTTTCATTTGGTCAGCATAATTATATGTGCAGCCTTTTCCAGCTGAACTTGAGACTTTGGAGCACAAGCAAATTCGCTCTCTGTGTAACATTGGACACAGATATTTGCTAATTGGGTTTGTGTGAATGTTGATTGTATTTACTGGTTGGTTTTCTCAGTATTAAGTTCTTATTTCAGCATTAATTAGTCTTAGTATTTTTACAGAGCAATCATGGCCATTTGACCCAGACAAAAGTGATTGACCACCAATTCTATGATGCTCTTTGAGCTTTTGGAAGCTAATACATGTGGGCTGTCTGATCTGAGCTTAGGTATTTGTGAGCTAACATTCCAGCCAGCATGTCCCAGATGCACGAGTGAGGATCAAAGGACCTCTCTGTTTATGCCCATGAATGGGAATGACATGAAGCTAGAAGGGTCTGGGATTGGCCCCAGGGAGGTGAGGTCACATTGCCTATATAATGACATGGTTCATTTGAATAAACGTCCATTTTCTACTTGGAATTTTTCTCTGCCATGTATTGTTGGGCTGGGTTTCCTCACACATGCTTTTCCAATGGCCTGTCCTGCCATGGAACTTATCACTTACTACACCTCAGGATGCATTAATTTTTGTTTTTTGATTCAGAATATCTCATTAGCAGGGATCTTGCCAAGTAGACTAGGCTGGCTGTCCAGTGAGCCCAAGGATCCACATGACTCTGCCACCCTAATGCCAGGATGTCAAATGTAGGACAGCATGATTGGCTTTTTTTCCTGGGTTCTGGGGAATGAAGCTCAAATACTCACATTTTCAAGGCAAGCATTTTATCAACTGAACTTTCATCCCAGCCCAGAGTGAATGTTTCTGACATTCTTTTCATTGAGGATAAAGAAAAATGGAGAAAGAAACCAAGACACACCATCCTTTACATTTTCTCAGAAAAGATAAATGCTGATGGAGGAGTCTTGCTTGACTCAAGGAGACCAATATTTGCTTTATTGGTTTAGTGGCCTTTGGTAACACTCTCTGGTATTCCAGAGGCCAACTGTACACTTGTAAGTGCAGTGTCAATACATCTTTCCCATGCTTACATCAGGTCTTTGACAGCAGGGCCTTACTGCCTCTCTTCTTACAGGTATCCCAGTTTACAGGCAGGAAGCCTTTAGCTTTTGGAGAGGGGCTTGGATCCCCTGGCTAACATCTCCTTGGCAGAATAATCCATTGCTGATATCAGAGGCCTCCTGTATTAATAAATTTTGCTTAAATGCACAACTTAAAGTTCTGAATAGAGAATAATCCTTTTCACAATTCCTATGTCTATTAGTCAAAAGAAAGCAGTTTTACCAGTTTTATAAGAGATAACCTCTATAACAGTCAGCTCTAATTTACAGTTGGTGAATGACTTCATTACCATCATATTTTTCTTTGTTCTATGAAAAGGAGGGAAGAAAGACTCTCATATTAAAACTTCACAGCACCTAGAAGGTAAGGTTCATTAGGACTCATTATAAACAGTTGTTACAAATGGATCCACAGAGATGTTTGATGCCTGTAGCACTCTGAGGCTTTTTCTCCTTTTTTTTTTTTTTAAATTAGTTTTTATTGATGCTTTGTGCATTTCATACATTTTTTCCAATTCAGTTCAGGCTTATTTCCCTTTCCCTCCCCCCCCCCNTGGGGGATACAGAAAGACATGAACCTTTTCATCAAACCCCTGCAATCAAATCTTAAAACTAACTATGGGAAAAGATGTTTGTTTGTTCCAACAGGACAAACGTCACCAACTTAACGGCTGAGAAAGAAAAGTACAGGTTTGCATTGAGTAGATGTACCAAAAAGTGGCAACGGAACAGGCTGACCCGTCTGAACATTCAAAGGAAGAAAAGCCTCGATTGCCATAAACATCGAACCCCTCTGTGGATCCTACATGTACAACTAGTTATAATGAGTCCTATGAAACTTACCTTCTCAGTGCCAACAAGGTTTTGGTATGACTTCCTTGCCTTCCACCCATAGAAAACAATGGGTAATATGACAATGATGAGGTCGCTCCCAACTGTAAATTGGAGACAACTATTGTAGAGGGAATCTCTTATATAAAACCGGTAACAACTGCTTTCTTTATTGACTACTAGACATGGGAACTGTGGAAGGGATTACTCTCTGTTCAGAACCAATATATACTAAAGTCCTAGGGCTATGCACTCAGGCAAAATATATTAATACAGGAGCTCTGACATAGCAATGGATTGTTTTACCAGGGTGGAGTTGGCCAGGGGATCCAAGGCCCCACAAAAGTAAGGGCTCCTGCCTCTAAGTTGGGATACCTACAGGAGGAGAGGCAATAAGACCCTGCTGCGCGAAGACCTGACGTTAACATGGGACGGATGTATTGAGACCACACCATGCAAGTGTACAGATGGTCTCTGGAATGCCAGAGAGTGTTACAAAAGGCCACTAAACCAATAAAGCAAATATGGGTCTCCTGAGCAAGCAAACCCAGTAGTCAGACCAGCTACACCGTCCAAACCTGCCTGAACATAATGTGCAGCAGAGGCAGCCATGTGCTGTATATCCCAAATCTAATTGGCTTGGCTCTCCCCTTGGAGAAATAACCCATGGCTGATGCCACAAGACTTACATCCTCTACAGGTTTAGGAGATGTTATAAGCCACAGTAAGACCCGTTCATATTTAAAGGGGGGAAAAATTGTAATTCATGGATTAACATCATCCAAAATGTGTCTATGCTAAAGAACCCACCATAACTATGTGCTGACCTTAACATCCCCCCTATATATTACATTGCTTGTTCTTCTATTTAGTAGGATTGAACAGGTTATTCTCCGGACAAACTGTCAGCCCATGAAAAAAACAGCCAGAATGACCAGAGTCCAAGTCACAGCTCCAGAGAGAGTGGACTGTTTTACCTCTCATCACCTGTGCCCCTTTTCTAAGCCTATGGGAACAAACCTGCGGAAGAGTGGGCATGGTAGAATGTAAGCGGCTGCGATTGGGGTGAATGGTGAAACTACAGCAGGATGTAGTCTGGACACTCATTTGATCAAACTTGATTGAACAAAACCAACCGTCACCCCCCACTAGATGGTGGGGCAGTCTTGTTGGGCACAACAGCCTGCAGATAGGTTGTGCATGAAGGATGCTTGTATCCTGGATTATCACTTATAGCTAACAAATGAAAAAAAAAAAAAACTGAGAGCAAAGATGCAGGACAGTTATGGCAGAATGCATGAATCTGGATGGGTTCTAGGTGGGGGCGGGGGGGGAAAGGGAAATAAGCTCTGAATGAATTGGAAAAATGTATGAAATGCAAAAGCATCAATAAAAACGTAATTTAAACAAAACCAAACAGGAGAAAAGACGCCTCAGCGTGCTACAGGCTCACACACGCATCTGTGGAACCATTTGTAACAACTGTTTTTATAATGAGTCCTAGTGAACACTACCTTCTTGGTGTGTAAGTTTTAATATGAGAGTCTTTCTTCCCTCCTTTTCATAGCACAAAGAAAAATATGATGGTAATCGAAGTCATTCAACCAACTGTAAATTAGAGCTGACTGTTATAGAGGTTTATCCTTATAAAACTGGTAAAACTGCTCTTTTGACTAATAAATAGAATTGTGAAAGGATGATTTCTCTATTCAGAACTTTAAGTTGTGCATTTAAGCAAATATATTATATACAGGAGGGGCTCGATCATCAGTCAATTGATTATTTTGCACAGGATGGGTGCGGTTAGCCAGGGGATCCAAGCCCTCTCCCAAAGCTGGCTTCCTGCCTGTAAACTGGGTACCTGTAAGAAGAGAGGCAGTAAGGCCCTTCTTCAGCGAAGACCTGATGTAAAGCAAGGGAAAGATGTATGACACTGCACCTTACAAGTGTACAGTTGGCCTCTGGAGATACAAGAGGTGTTACCAAGGCTCACTAAAACAATAAAGTCAAATAATTTTTGGTTCTCCTTGAGTCAGCAAGACTCCTCCATCAGCATTTATCTTTCTTTTCTGGAAAATGTAAGGATGTGTGTCTGGTTCTCTTCTTCTTCATTTTTACCTTATCCTCAATGAAAAAGAATGTTCAGAAAACATCACTCTGGGCTGGATGAATGGAAAGTTAAGTTGATAAAATGCTTTGCCTTGAAAATGTGAGTATTTGGCTTCAGTCCCCAGAAACCCAGGAAAAAAAAGCCAATCATTAGCGTCCTACATTTTGAAAACAATCTCTGGCATTGGTGACGGTGGCAGAGTCATGCTGGATCACTTGGGTACACTGGACAGCCAGCCTTGTCTACTTGGCAAGATCCCTGCTAATGAGATATTCTGAATCAAAAAACAAAAATTAATGCATCCTGAGGTGTAGTAAGTGATAAGTTCCATGGCAGGACAGGCCATTGGAAAAGCATGTGTGAGGAAACCCAGCCCAACAATACATGGCAGAGAAAAATTCCAAGTAGAAAATGGACGATTTATTCACCCATGAAACCATGTCATATATAGGCAATGTGACCTCACCTCCCTGGGGCAATCCCCAGACCCGTCGAGTGCATGGCCCATTTTTACAATGTCATGGGCATTAAATACAGAGACCGCGTCCTTTGAAATCCTACACTCGGCATCGGGGACATGCTGGCTTCGGAAGTTAGCTCACATACACCACCTAAGCTCAGATCAGACATGCCCACATCCCCCTCTTTTTTGTATATGTTCCAAAAGCTTCAAAGAGCATCATAAAATTGGTGGTCAATCACTTTTGTCTGGGTCAAATGGCCATGATTGCTCTGTAAAAAATACTAAGACTGATTATGCTGAAATAAGAACTTCAATACTGATAGAAAACCAACCGTAAACTACAACAACTCACAAAACCCAATTAGCAAATATCTGTGTCCAATTTCACACAATAGGCGAATTTGCTTGTGCTCCAAAGTCTCAAGTTCAGCTGGAAAAGGCTGCACATATAATTATGCTGACCAAATGAAAGTCAAGTCATATTGAGTTTTTTTTTATTTTATTTTTTATTATTCTTTATGTGTATGAATGTACTGTCCTGCATACCGATCTGTTGCACCCGTGTAATGCCAAATGCACATCGGAGGTCACGAGGGGCATATGGATTTCCCCTGGATTGGAGTTAAAGGACAGCTGGTCTAGCGACATTTCCATGTGGGTGTCGGGGGATCGAACCTGGGTTCCTCTGCAAAGCAGTAGTCACTCTACCGACTGTAGGCCATCTCCCTCCAGCCCCTTTCAGTTTTAGATTTGATCTCACAATTAGCCCCCCTCCCCCCCAGCCTTTACAATCTAGAATGCCTCCTCTTCTGGCAAGTTTGTTCCCTCGGCCTTGAAAGGGGGTCAAGGGAGGTTGAGAAGTAAACCAGTTTGACTTTTCTTTGAAGTGATATATCAGACCCTCAGGTCTGTCCAAGCTTTGCTCCAATGGGCTGGTGGCTCATCCAGGGGGTCCCTTTTTTTATTTCAATAATGAAACATAAACAGCAAGAACTAACAGGCACTTAAAAAAATTTACATAACCATGAACAATATGTATGGGCCAGGCATAAATGTTTAATGTATTTTAGATTACAGGGGCTTTTGAGTCCAAGAGATGTAAAGCTATCTAGTTATGGCCTATAATGCTTAGCCGCATTAGAGGAGGTGAAAAAGCTTATGGTATCTTCATGTGCTACCTCCCCCAAGGAGTGGGCTCATAGATCCAATTAGATTTTTGGGGGGTGTACTAATATTAGTCTGCCACTGAGCTGTGCTATCTCCAGGCAAGTGGAGGTAGCTCATGAGTCTTGACTTGATCAGGAGACAATTACCTTCCAGTGATGTTATCTGATTTATAACACTCCTCGTGGCATTATCTAAACCTATCATTTGCAATGGTCACAGGGTCTCAAACCATTTAATTTTTCTTTTTTTTTTTTTTTTCACACCATGTTCTTGTGGTTTTAAAAATCTCGTTTTGTGGCATCACCCAAATCACATGCAAAAGACTTTGTTTTGGGTGGGATTTTGCTCACAACGTTAAGAAGCCCTAAAGGTCCATTTAGACCCAGCAACAGCTCCTTGTTCAACGTTAAGCCCATAACTGAACAAAGCCTTCATGTTATTGTACCCATATGTCTCACCTGACCATAAAGCAAAAATTTAGAGGTAGGGCATTAATCAAAGGCAAAGCCAAATGTCCATGTCATCTAATTTTGGCTGTTTTAGGAATCACCCCCCCCCTTTTTTTAGCGTATGAGTCTCCAGAAGACAGTTGTATTATACATGACTATAGGGTGGAGTCAAGGCACAGATTTCATCAAATTCACCCATGTTGTTTTGGGTGACTATATATGATTAACTTGGGAAGCAAACTTAATTTTTACGTTAAATCATCTTAAAGAGAATGCAACAAGGTGATACTGTACAACAGAGAAATTATAGAGAACATTTGTATGTGTCAATCCCAAAGTTCTTGCTCTACAGATTTTATGTAAAGCTTTTTCTCCTTTTAATGCTTAGATTGGCCAACTTCTCTGCTGGTATTTCTTACACAATTGGTATATCCTACACAATGCAAGGCCGTATCTTTTCTTTCTCTGCGGTTAAGTTGGTGATGTTTTGACCTGTGGGAACATACAAATCTTTTCCCCATAGTTAGTTTTAAGATTAAATTGAAAATTTTTGAGCAAAAGGGTTTAATGTATAACTGTATCCCTCCCCTTTTTTTATTCTAGGTTTTTATTTTTTGACCCATGAGTCTCAAAAAGGCAGTTGTGGTATACATACCTATAGGCAGGAATCAAGGTGTAAATTTCATTAAATTTACCCAAGCTGTTTTGGGTGACTGTATGTTGTTAATTTGGGAAGCAAACTTAATTCCTTAAGTTAACTTATCCTACAGGTAAAAGAGAATGTTACAAGATGATACTGTAATAACACAAAAATTATAGAGAACATTTGTGGTTAGGAGATATTATAAGCCACAGTATGACCTTGTCATCTTTTACAGAAAAAACGTAATTCATGGATTAGCATACCATCCAAACATCTGTGTCTATACCAAAGTAACCTGCCATAATAATTAGTAATGTTTAAATACCTATATATCAGGCTGGAGAGATAGCCTAATGGTTAAGAGCACCGACTGCTCTTGCAGAGGACCCAGGTTCCATCCCCAGCACAGACATGGAGGCTAAGAACTGTCTGTAACTCCAATTCCAGGAGAACTCCAGTTCCAGGGGAATCTGAGACTCTCTTCTGACCTCCACGGCATTGCACAACACGGGTGCACAAACCTACATGCAGACAGTACATTCACACACATAAAAAAATAAAATTTAAAAAATATACCTATATATATCTAATTGCTTGTGCTTCATTAGTAGGATTGAAAGGTTATTCCTGAGCAAACTGTCGGTCCATGAAAAGAAACAGCCAGAACTGGTCAGAGTCCAAAACGACATCTCCAGAGAAAGTAGACTGTTTTGCTTCTCATCCACCTGTGCCCCTCTTCTAAGCCTAGGGAACAATCTGCAGAAGAGGGGGCATGGTAGAATGTAAGGGCTGCGATTGGAGTGAATGGTGAAACTACAACAATATAGACTGGACACTTATTTGATCAACATGATTGTACATACAAGCCTCTCTAGCTGGATGGTGGGAGCCTTGGGATGTGTGGGTTTGGGCACAACTGCTTGCATATTGGTTTTACATGAAGGATGCTGGTACTCATCACTTATTACTTATTCTTAAAAAATGAGATAAAAGAAAGTAATTAAAAAAAAAGATAAATGCTGGTAGTACTCCTGGATTTAGCAACTAAAATTATAGAATGACCAGTTAAGTTTGAATTTAAAATACGCAGCACATATTACATAATCTATGCTTATATTCTAAAATGTTTTTGGGGGTGATGCTGAACTCATGAATTCCCAACAATACCATCACTTGGACAAGATGACACAAGTCAACATTCCAGCATGGATGGAAGAAGGGCAGAGAAAGTTCCACCTCTGGTTGCCAAGCTACAGGCTGTCAAAGCCTGCTGAGAGAAAGTTGGTTTTCTTTGGGGACAAGCTCACCAATAATTTGCCTATGCACAAGTGGTAAGCTGTATGCCAAAGTATATATGGGCAGCACTAATTGGACACATTATGATGGATATATATATATATATATATATATATATATATATATATGCATTTGATAGAGGAATAAAGGGATTCAAGAGCAGTCAGAGGGGAAGAGATAGATGGATATGATAAAATGCATTATACTTATGCATGAAATTCTACAAAAATCAATAAAAGCCCTTTAAAGTGTGTTGTGTATCTAAAATTCAATTTTCTTTGGGTATACTGTATTTTTTCTCTCATGTTGGAGTCATTCATACCTGCACTTTTTAATCAGAGAGATGGCAAGGAGGATGTGCATGGGCTTGATTCATAGCTCAGCCATTTATTAGTTCTATTAGTGTGTGAGCCCTTTCTATTTCTTAATCTTTTCTTTATGGTTTCATTTATAGGGAATTTTCTAAATTTTTATAGAGAATATTTTCAATTTAACAGTCACTTTAACAGTCCTTTCAAACAAATTCATAATTACTCAGCAGTTCAACAGGCCAACAGTCTTTTTATTACTCTCTTTCCTCCACTCAAAAGGGAAAATTCCTTTATTATTCTCTTTCATCCATTCCTTGCCTTGTTACTTGATAGAATGACAATTTCATGAAGCTTCTGTAACCTTAAGTGACTTAGGAATGAGTTTTGGAGTTTGGAAGTCAATTGTGCTTCTTTCTAGAGAAATATCCTTTAATGAAAAATTCATAGATATGTAAACTGGCTATGAAAATGTTTCACCATCTATTGATATCTCTATTTTGTGCTCCAATGTTGTCACACAATAATCCATTGTACTGTTTTCATAATGGGTTAATAAAAACAATACAAATATCTGTTAGAGAGGATAAAGCAAATAATTGAAGGTCTAGCTTAAAAATGAAATATAAATGCAATGAAAGAATGAAATGGATCTAAATATATTAATATAGAAAGAAAAATTCATCAGAAAAAAATCAGATTATACATCAAAGAAACAAAATTATTTAATTTCCAACATGACCATGTAGTCTTAGTTTCTTTCTATTGCTGTGATAAAAACACTGATCGTGGAGTCTTGCTTGACTCAAGGAGACCCGTATTTGCTTTATTGATTTAGTGGCCTTTGGTAACACTCTCTGGTATTCCAGAGGCCATCTGTACACTTGCATGTGTGGTCTCAATACATCTTTCCCATGTTAACATCAGGTCTTCGGCAGCAGGGCCTTATCGCCTCTTTTCTTGCAGGTATCCCAGTTTAGAGGCAAGGAGCCTTTTCCTTTTGTGGGGCCTTCACCGTCAGCACCAGCTACTCCTCACCTGCCTGGAAATATTGTGCAGCAGAGGCAGCCATATCTGTATATCCCAAATCTAATTGGCTATTGGCTCTCTCCTTGGAGGAATAACCCATGGCTGATGCCACAAGCTTACATCCTCTACAGGTTAGGAGATGTTATAAGCCACAGTAAGACCCTGTCATATTTAACAGGAAAAAATGTAATTCATGGATTAACATATCATCCAAACATATGTGTCTATACCAAAGTACCCTACCATAACTATTAGTAGTGTTTTAATACCTATATATCTAACTTTCTTGTGCTTTCATTAGTAGGCTGAAATGGTTGTTTTATTCCTGGACAAACTGTCCAGCCGCATGAAAGGAAACAGCCAGAATGACCAAGTCAATACACAACATGCTCCAGAGAGAGTGGACTGTTTGATTTCACTCCACTGTTGCCCCTTTTCTAGCTAGGGAACAATCTGCGGAGAGGGGTGTGGTAGATGTAAGGGATGCGATTGGGGTGATGTGATGAGAAACTACAGCAATGTAGTCTGGAACTCATTTGATCAACTTGCATTTGAACATACAAACCACCTCACCCCCCGCTGGAAAGGTGGGGCTTGTGGGGGTTTGGGCACAACAGCTGCAAATTTGGTTGTACATGAAGGATGCTTGTACTATGGATTATCACTTATAGCTAAAAATGAAAAAAAACAACTGAGAGAGAAAGATGCAGGACAGTTATGGCAGAATGCATGACTGGGTGGGAATGGGGTGTGGGGGAAGGAAGGGGAAATATACCTGAACATGATTAAATGTGTTATGAAATGCACAACGCATCAATAAAAAAAAAAAAATGCCTTAAAAAAAAAAAAACACTGATCAAAAGCATTTGGAGAGGAAGGAATTTATTTTACCTTATATCTCCAAGTTAACAGTTCATCACTTAGAGAAACCAAGGCAGAACTCAGAGCAGGAACCTAAAGGCAGGAACTGAAAAAGAGACCACAGAGAAACACTGCTCACTGGCTTGCTCCTCAGGTCTGTGGCTCACCTGTTTTCTTTTTTTTTTTTTTTTTTTTTTTTTTTTTTTTTCATTTTTTTTTTTTTTAATTTTTATTGAGGTTTGTGTGCATTTTATACATCATTTTCCAATTCAGTATCAGGCATATTTCCCTTTCCCTCCCCCCCACCCCCACCCCATCCAGCATCATGTATTCTGCCATACTGTCCTGCATCTTTTCAGGTTTATTTTTTTTCATTTTTTAGCTATAAGTGATAATCCATGAGTATAATCATCCTTCGTGCAAACCCAATCTATAGACTGTTGCTGCCCAAACCCCCACAGTCCCACATTCAGTGGAGGTTGACAGTTTGTTTGTTCAATCAATTTGATCAAATGAGTGTCCAAGACTACATCGCTGTAGTTTCATATAACACAGAACCTCCTGCCCAGTGGTAGCACCTCCCACAGTGGGATGGGCTCTCCTGCATCAACTAACATTCAAGAAAATTCCTCACAGATCTGGCCACAGGCCAATCCAATGTAGAAAATTCCTCAAGTCAGATTCTCTGTTCTCAGGTGTGTCAAGTTGACAACTAAAACTATCCAGCACAAATATCTACAGAAAAAGTTCTTCAATGGAATATACAAACTCAATAAATGAATTTGTTCTAAACTAAGTGACAAAGGGGAGGAGAATTTCAGCTAGGTTGAACGGGAATCAGCTATTACGATTACTGACTAATGTGGAATTTAAAGGGGAACAGGAAAATTACTTTGCTCGTCTTATGGCAAATACATAATACCTTTTGAAAAGCTATAGGAGCCTATTATATATATATCATATCTATATATATTATATATATATATATATATATGAGCGAGGAGAGAGAGAGAGAGAGAGAGAGGAGAGAGAGAATATTATCTTAAAATTAATTGGGAGAATCCGTCTTATTGATACGATTTTTAAAATGTAGTTCTAAGGGAATTTAATGGTGAATTTTGTATATGCCAGTTAGTCTGATTTGTAGATTCGCTTAACCATAATTGTTTAAGCCCCGGTAATAATATATATATATATATATATATTTGGAAGTAATAATCTGATAATCTTTATATCATGTGGAGGCTTTACATATATCTGAAAGAAAAAAAAATTCCAGGCAACAACTTCTCTCAAACCAAGGGTACATTTTCATAGAATCAAATTTCCACCAAGAATCAGTGGAGAAAATTAATTTTTATATTGTTAGCTCTTAGCCTCCACCCGAATTAGAATCTATGGCACTGGGACATTCATTCTTCATGGTTTAGTAATTGGAATATTACAGACATATGCATGCACAATTTTCTAAATATAGAACCAGAAAACTGCACTATAATACAGGAGCCACAATTGTTCTGGATATTAAGTTATCTTTCTGGTTCTAGATGAAATTTATAATTGATTTATATAATCAAAGGGAATGTTTGCTATGCATTTAGTTTTATACTGAATGTATAGAGAAATTTGTAGAAAATTTAGTTCTCTAAAGTTCTATTTTTGAATATTTTTGAGATAAAGAGGAATTCTAGAGAAATAGAATTTTAAAATATTTTATTTATCGGCAGAAGTCAGAAGCAGGCATCAGATTCCCTGGAACTGGAGTTATGGACAGTAGTTAGCTGCCATGTGGGTGCTGAGAATTGAACCTAGGCCCTCTGCAAGAACAAAAAATTGAACTTTCTGATCTAATTCTCTAATTTCTATATCTCGCACTCAAGTCTAGTTTGATTCAAGGATGCTAAGCATACTATCTCTCATAATGAAAATATGACTAGTAGTCTATAACATGACATGGCAATAGAAATAATAAAATATCTTCAATGAAAACTCCTAATAACCATGTATAAGGAGAAAGAAATGAATCTCTCTCTGTGTCTCTCTGTTTCTCTCTCTCTCTCTCTCTCTCTCTCTCTCTCTCTCTCTCTCTCTCTGTGTGTGTGTGTGTGTGTGTGTGTGTGTGCTTGAATAGTTTTGGAAAGCTACTGTTCTTGAATAAAACGTTAAAAGAAATGGATGAGTTCAGATATTTGAATTCCCAGTAAAAGTAGCACATAAAGATATGAAAGCTTCTATGTTGTCCTAAAGGAGATCCTTAGGTCATGTAGTTGAAAGGTTTCAATTTCTGAAAATAAAATGTAGGATATATTCCTTTGATTGGATCAGTTACAGACTTCCTAGCCTTTCAGATGCATTGATTGGGAAATAATGGGATCCTGTACCTTGGTGTGGAGATGTGTGTAATGACTCTAATGAAGTTGAGTACATTATCCCCTATGGCTTGGTGAGTCTTCTTTGTTAGTGGAAGAGTTCTTTCCATGATTACTAGTAGTGATATCTCCACTCCATTTGAGAGGACTTACCTTACATTGCCTTAGGAAATAGTAATGACTATTCCAGAGGTGCTTACCATGCATGATAATGCTGATTTTCTTCAGGACTCATCTAGATAATCCCTCTTTGCTTCTAGACTTATAACTAGACTCACATTCAGGTCTCTAAAGGGGAGGTAAAAAAATATGGCCTAGCTTGGCTTTGCACATGCCTTGTGAGTGTTTCCACAATGTTGTTAAGTTCATATGTGCAACTACTCTGTGGTGTCCAGACTTGTAGTTTCCTTGTATCCATGTACCACCTCTGCCTCCTAATCCACAATGATCCCTGAGCCTTGGGAGGAAAAGTTGACATAAAAATGTCTCATTTCAGTCTATTATTCTCTGCAGGTTGACCAGCTATGGGTCTCTTTGTTAATAGCAACCTGCTGTAAGAATAAGCTTCTCTGGTGAGGATTGAGAGAATTACATACCAGACTTCCCTTGATGAGATGTACAGAAATTAACTCAATGCTTTAGGTGGATTTCATTGGTAGGGTGAATTTGCCAACTAAGTACTGTTCACCCACATGGAGGGGTTTACTGAGACATACCTGTTATGCCTTCTATTAGAAATTTTCTAAAGAAGTCTTAAGTCAGTAATCTTAAAAAGGGATGTGACTGTGTTAATCTGAGGAATGTAGCCTACCTCCTTGTGAATGAAAACTGTGAGATAAATTAGTGGAGAGAAAAGAGTTTGTTTACTACTTCGGTCAGATCTCCATGAACAAAAAATTCTGACGTCTCTCTGCATTCCCTCTAACATTGTTACAACCAATAGAAAAGATGAAACAGGAGCCAGGAAATATACATATGTACATTTAGCCACGATTAATTCATCATTTCTTTCCTGGGGAGAAATACTTATCATGGTAACAAGACTTCTGACTATATTCATTCTCAGCATGAGAGTTCTCAGAGGAAATTTAATTTTTTCAGAATCTATTATTTCAAGGTCCCTGCTATACTGTTTTATTTATTCTTCACTGTCTGCTAGATCTTAGAGGGTGTTCTGCAGTAAATCAATTTAAAAGCCTAATGCAATGGAAATAATTGGATCTGGGAGTGGCAGGGGTCAAGTGTCATCACTCAACCACAAAAAGTAATGTAGACATGGTTATTATTTTAAACAATAGTGTCAAACAAGCACTCAGAATAATGATTTGTATAGACCTACTACATAGTATATTTCATCATGGTGTTCCTAGAAGCGAAATGGGTAGACTGTGAAATTATTACTTGATCTATATAAACAGAAATATTATATTTCAAGTAAATAAAAGTCTAACTTGATATATGACAATGGGAAATAATATTGCTTAATCAAGTTCCTATAGTAAAATCCAAATGCATATTATAGAAGTCCTTAGTAAAAGTCAGACTATACATGCTTGAGAATGAATCCTGGTATATTTCCAAAATGTATACTTTTAGTCTTTCCCCAAGTTGTCTACTAAGCACTCATGGTCTTTTATCAGACTAGTCAGACTTTGTGGAAATGGAAATAATCAGAAATTTGGTGTAGTAATTCACACCAAATCTAAACTGACATAAAATATAGGCAATTAACTATATTACTGTAGCCTAACCATTACAATAGGGTATTATGTCTATGATGTGATCAGTAGAATTGTGGATGAGCTCCCCAAATCCATCTCATATCTGTTTTCCTATTCTAGAATGCATGATTGGAACATAACCATTCAAAAGTGGCCATACTAACCATATTGGTTACTTGACTTGTGGAGTGAGGATTTTATGTTTGGAATGACCAAGGTGAAGCCACTAGAATTGTCTGTATCTAAGAAAATAGTAAATATTATATAACAAGAGAAGTTCTATAAATTAGTATCATTATCAAAGACTTGAAGATGGAAGGATAAGGATTTCCCAAACATTGGCATTACTCATATTTGTCCCATTCAGTAGACAGATGGATATGGGCGAATGATAGTGAACAATCTTATGATAAGCAAGTGGTGACTACAATTGCAGCTGTTACACAGATCTGGGTTTTTGCTAGAGTAAATTAACACACCTCTATCCTGTTGCCTGGAATATGGTTACCGGGTTAGTAAAGATCCTCATTTTTTTGGTACCTATTAGCAAATAACACCAAAAATTTGCTTTTTATCTGGCATGAAATCTTCACTATCCAATTTTAGGGCTATGTCATCTCTACATGTATAATTTAATTCACAGAGATCATGATCATCTTTTTCTTCTTTTCTTCCACATGATAACCTATATACAAGTCCATTAGGCATAATCTCATGCTCAGTGGACCTAGTGTGTGAAGAATATCATTTATTAAAGATTTACAGTAAATGCTTTCACATAAGAAGGCCAGAAATATAAGTAATGAAAACTACTTCTTCTCTTGGTGAAATTTTAAGAGCCTAATGGTATGAGAGGGCTCAGCCTTAAACAGGACATCTGTAAACCCACTCCAAGGATCAGGTAACATTACAGGAAAGGGGTGAAAAGAAGGTAAGAACTAGAAATTGGTGGGGAGTGCTGTGATATATCATATTCTGGACATTATGTGGACATTGCACTCATGAATTCATAGCAGCTGTGGCTACCTGTACAAGATCTGCACAGGTGGAATCCTTTGATAATTTATCATGCTGAGAGAGAGATTCATGAGGTTTTATCCTTCCCTGAGAAGCTACTGTCAGTTAATTGCTGTAATTGGGAGGGAGAGTAATTGTCTTCAGTGATATAGCTAGCATTAAGTTATCCCTGCTCCAGGAAATAACCCCCCACCCCTGATATTTAATATACCAGAATTAACCTCAGTGAGTCACAAAAAACACACGAAACAAAGAAAATGATGTGAAAATGGGTGAGGAGGTGAAGGAGTTATTGAGATGAAGAAGGATTTTAGCAGGAGGAGAGGGTATTAGAAAGAATGATAGGGGGTAAAAATCTCTAAAATATATTGTATATCTATGTATAAAAATTTCAAAGAATAAAAAAATCCAAGCAAACAAGCAAAGCAAAATCGCTAGAGATGGAGCCCATAAATGTGAGACTAGAAGAACAGTTTAGAGAAGGACAGTATTTTACTGCTTCCTGGAGGTACGTAAGCAATAAGAGAGAAATATTTACAATGTTTAAAAAGAAAGAGAGATGAAATGCTAGAAGTGTCATATGCAATAAAGGAGCATTTAGTATACTGTGTGTGTGTGTGTGTGTGTGTGTGTGTGTGTGTGTCTTCTCTTCCTTCCCCCAGTCTCCAGCACAACTGTATTCAGACCAGCCTCAGCCACTTTGGGCCAATCAGTGAAGGAGGAAGTGAATGTGGGTTCTCTGGGCAGTGGGGAGTACAGAGGGAAAATACACTCAGGAGACTGTTGGAGGACAACTTGTTTAATAATGAAAAGAAAAATATATAGCTTGTTAGGGGAGGGGAGGGTCTTGCTCAATGGCAGGAATGGAAGGGTAATGTGGCAGTTAGGGAAGGGGTGGTCATGTGATTTTGAGAAGGCAAGGTGAGACTGAGGCAACAGAAACTTATTACTACTTGCAGGAACATAATACCTAAGGCCATGAGTGAACGGCCATGGAGGACAGAGATTTCCTCCCAGGTTGAAATAGTTGAAATCCTCCTGACCTCACGAACAGGCTTCTGGGGTCTCAGGCCATGCTCCCTATCCTGGGGTGGGCACCAAGCCTCACATAAGTGCCACATCTACTCCTTTTTTGGTTTTAATAATGGGGAAGTATCATCATAATCAGATGAAGAGCTGGGAACAGCATGATATTGTACCACGACTATCTTGGTGGTCATCTTAACAATATCCTGCGTGTGGCCTTTAAGGAATTGCATCAAGCAGGGAGTCAAGAAAAGGAGTGTTCCCCACAGCCAACAGGGGTCCTAATAAGGGAAGGAGCCATGTAGTAACTGGGTTTGTGAAGCAAGGGGGTTAGTGTTGGGAGAATCATAGGTTATAAGTTCATTTTTGAGCTTGTGGAGGGTTTTTACTGTTTTTTTTTTTTTTCAGCCAGTCCTGATTCATTCACATAGAAACAACTTTCTTCCTTCAGTACAAGGCTGGTCCCCCTATATTTTGCAGTTAGGAAGTCAAGGATCTTTTGGTTCTGGAGCACCACACCGAGAGTGAAATGATTTGTTGATGTAGTGACTCCAGGCTCTCTGTGGTAGGGGTGATGGCCTGACTCATTTTCCCCTGAAAATCAGCAGCAATGTTGTAGGAGTGTCCCAGGGCTCCTCCTGCAACTCCTGCCACTCTTGCAGAGAAGGCGAACCCAATATCAATTAACAAGGGAATAAAAATTTCTTATTTGCACCTATCTGTGCACAACAGCCACATGCCTTCTTTCTTCTCACAGAGTTATAGCTGCGGCGTGAAGATCACAGGGGTGCAGAAGCCTGTAACAGAGTTGTTAACACAGAGACTAATAGTACCATTACAGCAAATAAAGGCTGGGGGTTTTGTACATAAGTTCTTAAATATGGTAAATCTTGAATAGCAAAGGAGATGCTGGGGTGAGAAGGATCCTAGGACACAGATTGGTATGGAAGGAACTTGTTCAAAGAGGGGAATGCCCTGTTGTGTCTGGTTACCAGCAGTGGTTGCTTCTTTTTCTTCCAAAGTAGCATTGGTGGTGAGAGCAGCAAGCAGAAGTCTGGTTAGAAAAGCACAAAAGAAGCATTGAGAGACATTGGGATAAGGGGACAGATACAAAAGATTAGTAGCATATTGCACATACTGAGGCCAAGCAAGGTGATTTGAACCTGCTTTAGTATATGGGTCTCTTGTGTGATGATATGGGTCTTGGTCTGTACAGGTTAGGAGGCAGGCACAAGTTGGTGGGCTATTGGATATGTGGAAAATCCATTGGGGTACATCTTGCCCTTTACTCCTATGTGCCATCTATCATCCCAAAGGTCTTCTATTATGATTTTAAATTGAATATTTTGGTTGAAAATCATGCTAGAAAGACAGGTGCTGAGCTAGAAAACACAGCAGCAATATCTACAGCCCCCACAGGTATCAATATACTGCAGGCATCCCCCCCTTTTTTGAGGTAAAGAAAACAGGCAAATGGGTTGGTAGTGGTAGAGGTAGAGTTAGGAAAGATTGGTACCTCGACAGCTGTTTGTCAGCCTTGTAATGGACAGTCCCCTAATCCAGTGTCCTGACTCCACCCCTTATAGGTCTCTCTGATATAGAAATGCCAGTGGTGAGGAGTAAGCATGCTGCGTGCTTGCCACAGGGTGGACAGAGGCAGAGTTTGAGTGGAGTATCACAAGGGCTGCCATAAGAATGACAGAAATAGAAGCTTGGGAATAGTGGCATGCTGACTGGGTAGAGGTGACCAGATTGTGGATATCCTTCCAAGTGATCCTATTTGGCTGCTGGGGGTGATGTCTCCTCTGTCATTAGGTCTTCTAGTCCTCCAGGGATAGTTGAGCCATCTTCCTTGTCAATGGGGAGGTGTCTGATATTCCTGGTAGGGACTCAAATTGGTTTGGGGTGATTCTGTGGGGCAATACAAGCAAATCTCCTACCCATTGTTAGTAGGGGGTCAGATCCTTTCCAGTGGCTGTCCAACAGTTCCCTTCATCTTCCCAAGATTTGTGAGAGGGTTCCTGGCTTTTGCCAATGAGTAATAAAAGGGGGGCATGTCAATGTTTTTATATATTGAATAGATTTAGTGTAGTTAAGGCAATGGCTAATTGTACATTAGGGGAGTACTGGCCCTTGTTTTGTTTGTTAAGTTGATTTTTGAGAGTCTGGCATGTTATTTCTATAATCCCTTGACCCTTTGGGTTGTAAGGGATACCAGTGTGGTGGGTTATATTCCAGAGGGAACAGAAAGCTTGAAAGTGGGGCCATTGTCTGTTTTTAGTTGGTGTGGGATGCCCATAATGGTGAATGTGGAGAGCATATAGGAGGTAAGGTATTTGCACTTTCCCTTGTATGAGCAGTAGCCCATATGAATTTGGAATATGTGTCCACAATGACAAAGACATATTTTTGTTGATGTGCCATAGGGCACTGGGCTTTAGACCTCAGGGTTAGTCCCCTTCATTTGAAGGACTGGAGTGTTTAACAGAGAATCACAAGAGGGACAGGTCTTAAGGATATGTTTAAGGTGGACTACAGGGATATTGGGGAAGTGAGCACAAAGGCCTCTAATGTTGGTGTGTGTAAGGGAGTGAAATTTGTCAGCATCCTGAGCAGAGAAGGCAAAAACCCCAGTAGATGCCACTCGATTGGGCAACACATTTCCCTCAGATATAGGGCCAGGTAGGGGGCTATGAGACTTAATGTGATATATATATATATATGTCTTGTTCTCCCATAAAGGAGGGAAGTGACAGCAATAAGCAAAGGGGAAAGAGGATTATCATCCAGGTTGACAAATGACTGGGAAAGCCAGGGTAGAAGATTAACAACATAGACAATGTCGACAAGTTAAGAAGACATCTAAACTCCTAGAGAGTTAGGTATACTGCAAAGAGCTCCTCATATTGTGGGGAATTATCAGGGAGTTCGTGAACGAAGATGGTGGGAGGCTGATCCTCAGTGAATTGGATAACCAAGGCCGCATCTCAATTTCCTCTGTCAGTGAAGGCAAAGCAGCCCTCTCTATGGGGGCACTGAGGAACAAATGAGGAGGCATCCGATTGAGCAAAGGCAAGGCCTCTGTCCATTTTTCATTGGGGTAGTGATTATCAATTTGGCCAGGGAAACCCTTTAAGCTGACAACAACAAAGGTGTGATTCAAATCATATTGGCAAGGGTGTCCATCTCTGCCAAGAGTCAAGGCGCACCACTCATAGGTGTGTGGAGCCATTCGATTGCCCTCTGTGACTGGTATAAGGCCCCCACCAATGTAGGAGATGTGTTAAAGATCAAGAGGTAGACTGGGAGAGAAGGTGAGTACCGGAGTAAGGACATATTTTGTAGGGCATGATTAACTGTCTTTAAGTGTTTCTGAGGCACTTTGTTTTAGTTGGTGTTTAGAAGAGGGGCTTTTGTCCCCCTTTAGTAGGTCAGAAAGGAGCTGTAAGGTACTGGTTAAGGGAGGAGAGCCATTGTCTTAGACAGTTTAGATTACCCAAAAAGTTTTGTGAGGAGGTAAGTGTAAGGTATGGAGGGAAGGAGAGGACAGGTCTTTAAGAGTCTGATGGGAGTAAGGGATATCTTGGTACCAAGGAATTTAATAGGGGAGATGAGTTGTATTTTTTGGGGGGTGATCCTAAAGCCAAGGGCCATGAGAGAATGGATAAGCCAGTTCTGAAGTGCTGCTGGATCTGGCTAGGACTCGTCCCATACCAGAATCTCATCCATGTAATGGTAGACGTGGAGGCCTCTCTGAATATGCAGCTTGAGCATGGAGGCCACGGCCTCCTGACAGATTGTTGGGATATTGGCCATTACCTGTGGTAGAACAGGCCACTTGTATATAGTGCCTGGGCCGGTGTTATCTACAAACGCCACCGAAAATGCAAAGAATTTGCAGTCATTAGGGTATGGGGAATGGAGAAGAAGCAGTTTTTAATACCAATGGCCAGGAGGGAGATATTAGCGGGGATAGCTGACACAAGACGGAGGCCCCATTGAGGGGACCCCCAGATGCACATGGTCTTATTAATGGCTCTAAGGTCTTAGAGTAAGTGCCAGCCCCCAGACCCTTTCCTTATTGTAAAGACAGGAATGTTCCAAGGGCTGAGGGAAGGCAACCAATTGTTTTAGACCTTGTAATTTCTCCCTTGGTAGAGGCCACTGCACAACCCAGACTGGATCATTGGAGACCCAATCAAGGCAGGGAGTTGGATATACAGCAGGGGCCATTAGAATTGGAGGTGATTGGTAATAGGGGAAAAGGCGTAAGGGGCATTGCCTAAGTCCTCATCTACCGAGTGTTTTCCCTCTGTGGACAGGGTTACATCAAAGAGTTCCAGGAGATCTCATGCAAGTGGGTTGGTGGGAATGTCGGCCACTAGAAAATGGATATATCCTGTTGTCTCGTTTGGGTCCTCCCATGTGTTTGCGTGTTTAGTAATGAATGCTTGGGAAGCTTCCCCCACCCCCGCCAGTCAAGTCCCAGGGAGCAATGCCCAGTTGGGAGGAACTTCTTGCTGCCTAAGACCAGTTCTGTCAGCTTCAGTGTCAATGAGGCATTTGAAAGGTTTTCCACCTATTTTGAGTGTGATCTTAGAATGCATTTCTCCCAAAATACTAGTGGCCATGCAGCTTTGCAGTGAGTAGGATGTACCAGAAAGTGCCAGCAGAAGGATTGACTCCTCTGCGCATTGAAGGGAAGAAATGCCTCAGATTGCTGCAGACATCAGGCCCCTCTGTGGATCCTACTAGTAACAACTATTTTTTAATGATTCCTAATGAAGCTTACCTTCTAGGTGCTGCAAAGGTTTTAATACAAGAGACTTTCTTAACTCCCCCCCATAGAATAAAGAGAAATAAGAGGATGATGAGGTCATTCTCCAGCTGTAGATTGGAACCAGCTGTTATAGAAGTGTTCTCTTGTAAAATCAGTAAAACTGCCTTCTTTAATTGACTAATGGACATAGAAACTGTGAAAAGGATTATTTTCTATTCAGAACTAAATATAATGCTAAAGTCTCCTTAAGCTATGCACCTAAACAAAATATATCAATACAGGAGCTCTGACATCAACAATGGATTATTCTACCAAGGAGCTGTTGGCCAGGGGATCCAAGCCCCCACAAATGGTAAAGGCTCCTTGCCTCCTAACTGGGATGTCTGCAGGAAGAGAGGCTATAAGGCCCTGCTGTTGAAGACCTGATACAAACATGGAAAAGATGTATGGAGACCGCACTTGCAAGTATACAGATGGTCTCTGGGATGCCAGAGAGTGTTACCAAAGACCACTAAACCAATAAAGCAAATATAGGTCTCCTTGAGTCAAGCAAGACTCCTCCGTCAGCACCAGCTACACCTCATCTGCCTGGAAATACTGTGCAGCAGTGGCAGCCATATGTCTGTATACCCCAAATCTAATTGGCTATTGGCTCTCTCCTTGGAGGAATAACCCATGGCTGATGTCACAAGCTTACATCCTCTAATGGTTAGGAGATGTTATAAACCACACGAAGACCCTGCCATACTTGACAGAAGAAAATGTAGATCATGAATTGACATACCATCCAAACATCTGTGTCTATACCAAAGTAACCTACCATAACAATTAGTACTGTTTAAATACCCATATATCTAATTGTGTGTGCTTCATTAGTAGGATCGAAAGGCTATATATTATACTGTTTAAATACCTAAATATCTAATTGCATGTGCTTCATTAGTAGGATCAAAAGGTTAAGCCTGGACAAGCTGGCAGCCCATGAAAGAAAACAGCCAGAACTGACTAGAGACCAAGACTTCAGCTCCAGAGAAAGTAGAGTGTTTTGCTTCTCATCCACCTGTGCCCCTTTTCTAAGCCTAGGGAACAATCTGCGGAAGAGGGGGCGTGGTAGAATGTAAGGGCTTCGATTGGGGTTAATGGTGAAACTACCCACTTCCAATGGAAACCCTTTTTGCACCAGGGACATATAGTTTTGGGAGGGTCAGACATCTTGGGTGAGGCAGCCTCCTTAGGGCACTCAATTTTCCAGTGTCCCTTTTCACTGCATTTTAAACATTTTCCTCCCAGGCTCACTGTTGCTATAAAGGCTTGTACCAGCAAGGCAGCTTTGTGGGCAGCCATTCCTATGTACTGTGTGGCCATGATTCCCTGACAGGAGTGATGGCACTCAGAACTCATGCCTGTCGCAGATTATATTCTGAAGGAAGATATCCCTAGCCCCTGGATCTGAGATATTTTTCCTTAGACTTCCTTTTGCTCTCACTATAAAGTCAGAAAGGGGCTCATGAGGCCTCTGTCAGAGAAACATGAGGGGTGAGTCAGAAGGGAATCCTTAGGGGTGCAGAATCTAGTCTCAGGCTTGGAGAGCACAAAGGCACACCTGATCACAGTAACCAGGGGGAAGACCAGCCTGTTGTATGCCCATAGACCAGTTGCCCTGTCCAAACAATGCATCACAGTCCCAAGTTCTGTTGGCCTGATTTGCATTCTTTCTAGAATGCTGTAATGCATTCATCCCAGTATAGGGCCTCCCATTGCAAGAAAAGTGGGCCTGGCAGGGAGGAACGGTTAATAGCATCACCAGTCTTGGCAGGAAAAGGGGGGTGAGGGATGGGGGGAGAGTGTTGAGGGTGGCATGGAAACTGGACAAGATGGACTTTGTCCATGGAGCTTGTACCTTATCTGCATGGACTGCCTTCCTTAACTCCTTGAGGTCTCCTACCTAATACACATACCAGTTAAAGGGACTGTTTCTTGTAGGGGCCACATTAACAGGAAAGGCCAGGCAACTGGCCTTAGTGTTCTTATCTTTTGCCCTACAGAGTTGTTGGGATACGGTGAGGCTGAACTCTTGCTGACTTCATGAAGAGGCTTCTGGGATCTCAGGCTATGCTCGTTGTCTCAGGAGGGCACCAAGCCTCTCATAAGTCCCACATTTGTGTTTGTGGCTGCATCAGTAACACTTTGTTCTTGGGTGTGTGTACATGTCTATGTGCATGGGAAAAATGACTCATGAATAAATGCACAGCTAGCCTTCTATTCCTTGGTCTCAAGGATGCTTTTCCCCATACTTGTTTTGCCACTCACTCTGGAATATCAGCTTGATGGTAGCAAATGGATAAAGTTAGGGGAAACATTTTTCTATTTGGTCCTTAGCAGGACTTTCCATATTGACTTGTTATGACACTGGATTTCACACAGAGACTACTCATGATAACATAGCAGTCATGCAGCAGGGCTTTGCTTAATGTTTCTATCTAGAATTTTCTATGAGGAAAGTTGCAATAACCTTTTCCCTTATTTTGCTGGGAAGACTTGTGACAATTGAAGGGAAGCCCCATAAACAACTGCTCAGGAAATGGAGTAGTGCCAGGAAGCCAGAGACAGCAACTAGCTCATCCCCGTATGACTGGAGGCAAAAGAAAAAGGATGCTCTCATCCAAGGCCTCAGCAACAACCTGGCCTTTTTTGCCCTTCTCCTACTTCTTCACCACATGCAAATTTATTTTTTCTCTTGAGACACAGTCTATCCAAGCTCCCCTCAATCTCCCTTTGTTGCAAAAAATGGCCTCAAACTCCTCCTTCTGACTCCACTTTCCAAGTGAGTGCTGGGATTACAGGTGTATTTATACATACCTCATTTCTGTGGTACTGGGGACTGAACCTATGGATGCACTCTACCAAACTGAACTACATCCCGAGGTTAAGGAAGAAAGGGTATATTTTGGTTTACAGTCCATCATAGTAGAGAAGGCATGGAGTAGAAACATGAAGCCAGTTTATCAATATACAGCTAGGTAACTAATGGGTTCAAGACAAACAAAAGTAGAAAATACATTGAGAGAAAATAAAAGTGAGAAAATGATATGCCATATTGTGAATTTCTGCATAGGCAGTTCTAAGTAAGAAATTCATAAAGATAAATGCATACACTAACAAACAAAAATAGAATGATTTCATTGAAAGAACCCAGCTTTATACTCAAGAAACAGAAAATTAAGGCCAGAATAATCCTGAAATTAAAGAAATAACAGTGATCAAAGAAGATATAAGTGAAAAATAATTTAGAAAAATTAAAAATAATGAATCCAACTCAATGAAACTGAGTTGTATTTCTTAAAAAAAAGACAAAATTGACAAACAGTTATTGGGCTAATTAAGGAAAAAAGGAAAAACACTTAAATAAATAGAATTCAAAACAAGTGAAATTGCATTGGATACTACAGAAATACAAAGGAATACAACAAAATGCTTTAAGCAATTATATAGCAACCAATCAGGTAATATAAAATACATAGATAAATTCTGAATACATACAACCCAATAAGACTAAGTCATGAAAAATTAAATCATGAAAAATTAAAATATAAACGGATTTCTATTTATATTGAATCAATAATACAAAATTTCCTAACAAAGAAAGGTGCACAACCTAATAGCATCAGTGGTAAAATCTGCCAAATATTTAAAGAAGAAGTGATACCAATCTTCATGAAACTACCTGATAAGTGAAAGAGGAAAAACTTCCAAACTTACTTTACAAGGTTACTACTATTCTATTATCAAAACCAGACAAGAACACTAGAAGAACAAATTAAGAATCAAGTCTCTTATGAAGGTAGACACGAAAATTCTCAAAAATACTAGGAGACCAAAGGGTGGCCTTTAAACGGGGAAGAGGTGAGCAAGAGGGATGAGGAAATGTGAATAATATTGATGTCTGAAAAAGACTAGGGAAATGTATTTTATTTTACAAGTTTACTTAAAGACACACACACACTATCCCACACACACAAACACATAGTTTAAATTTGTGAGTGAAATCTGATAGAACGAAAGAGAAACAAAAATTGATCAAAATGAAAATTTTGGAAAATAAAAGCAACTTTATATAGAGAGAAAGTATGCCTCTGTGTCCATGCTGGTCTGGAACTAGTACTTTTGCTGTGTTGACATCTTCATTCATGTGCCTCCATGCCCAGACCTAAAAGAAAAAGGTTTGCCTTATGATACAGGGTCTCATTTATGCCAGGCTGACTCACTATGTTTCCAAGGATCGTAAACATTTGATCTTCTTCACTTTATCTCCCAAGTGCTGGGGTTGCAGGTGTGTGAGGCCACATCTAGTTTACAAAATTCTGGGAATCAAACTCAGGGCTTTGTATATGTTAAGCAAGAAATCTACCCACTATACCACATCTTACCTCAAAAGAAAAACATGAAGATCTAGACATATTTGCTAAGTGGAAGACACAAAACTTTTATATAATAGCAGCTTAAACAGAATGGTATAGAAATGAATTTCAGGTGAGGTCTGATACAACACATACAACAATGTGGAGTGACAACAAAATTAGAAAACGTGGCAGAGTTCATGAAACAGGGTGAAAAATTTAGAGATTATGTACTTGTAATATGAAATGCAAAGATGATGAAAGCATTTGGAAAGGTAGAATTTCAGGTGAGGTCTGATACAACACATACAACAATGTGGAGTGACAACAAAATTAGAAAACGTGGCAGAGTTCATGAAACAGGGTGAAAAATTTAGAGATTATGTACTTGTAATATGAAATGAAAAGATGATGAAAGCATTTGGAAAGGTAGAATTTGTAGGATAAGAATCCAAGAACTTTCGAAAACAAAAGAAAAATATTAGGGAACAGTTTCTACAACTTTCAAGGATATCACATTAAAAAGAAACAGCACCTCTACTGTATCATTACAATTTTAAGAATGGCCAAAATGTTTTCAAAAGTGGCTATACCATTTCATAGTGACACCATCCTTTTCATTTGCTCAGATGTGTCTCATGAGAAACATACTTGTGAAATATATGTTGGAAGAAAGTTACAGTTTTTTTGTCATTGAGTAATTTAAAAATATTTTATTGACTCTTTGATAACTACATAATATATAGTTTGGTCATATTCGAAGTGGCTTGCTAATTCTCTGTCAGATCAACCCCCAACTTCCTAACTCCCCACTTTATGCTCCCTGTTTTTAAGGCCTATCAAGCTCAATTTCCATTCCTTAAATACTCTTGTGTGTGTATGTGTTCCCCAGAGTTGTTCAACTTACCTGGTGTCACACCCTTAAAGATAATTAACTCTCCCTCTCCCACCAGCTATCAGTTGCCAATAGTTCCTCAGCTAGGACTGGGACTTTTTGTCCACTATCCCCCCTCCATCCTGGGATTACCATCTGGTTTTGGGGATTACTTAGTAATTATATATATATATATATTATTATATATATATATATTATATATATATATATACATTGTTGCAATTACTGGGGGCTCATATCTGCAACTGCTCAGTTGTTCAGAAAGCACTACTTCCTTGGACTCATCTACCACCTCTGGCTCTTAAAATATTTCTGGCCCCTTTTCTATGGCACTCCCTAAGCCTTTGTGGGTGAGGTGTGAATATTCTAATGAGGGTTTAGCACTCCATTTCAGTGGATTATTCTTTGTACATTGACTAGTAGTGGGTCTTTCAGTTAGTTAATTACCATCTGTTGCAAGAAGTTGCTTGTCTGTTGAGAGTTGAATAATGATTTATTGTTATATGTGCATACACACACATAACAATAAATCATTATGAGTGGGTTTAATATTATGTTCATATAGCATAAGCATAATAAGAGTAGTACGTTTTCTCTTATAGCCTGTGACATGTCACAGGTTTTGGCCCTGATAACAGTTCCAGGAATTGTCTCAATATTTTAAAGTGGGATTTAAATTCAATCCAAAATAGTTGCTTATGCCCATAATATTATTGATAACTTTTTGCTTGATATATGTGTCCCAATCAGGAATAAGTACTCTACAGTCTCTCATTTGCTGTACACAGCATGAGGAAGCTTGTCTGGTGAGAGCTGGGAGATGCATTAATCCATTATGTATAAAATAAGTCTTCAGTATTCAGTTGACTACTCTATATAATTAGCAGAGTAATAGGTAATAGTAGGAGGCTCTGACCTGTGACCAGATTAGCCACAAGTTTATAAGTTTGATATCAGTATCTGCTTCTT
This sequence comes from Rhizomys pruinosus, assembly GCA_009823505.1. Taxonomy (NCBI): domain Eukaryota; kingdom Metazoa; phylum Chordata; class Mammalia; order Rodentia; family Spalacidae; genus Rhizomys; species Rhizomys pruinosus. Next base: position 354,007 of record VZQC01013712.1, read on the forward strand.
GTGAAGCAGACCTTAAATCCAATCAGAAGAGCTTGGTTACTTAAATTTGATGTATTTATTTTTATTGTATGAGTGTTATGCCTGCATTCATGTATGTGCATCCATGGACATTCATTGCATCAGTGAGCATATCCTGCCAGATAAGTTGTTGTTATAGCTCACAGGATTCACGACCTAACTGGGTCAGGTTGATGATTACTACGTTCTTCTAGTAGTATACCTAGCAACTTTCAGAATTATGAAAGGTAGCTAGTAAAGATGAAACTTTGCAATCATCACCAGCTTGATTTCTCCTTGTTTGTTCTACAAGTCATGTATGCAGTGTCTTCAGCAGTAGGGTCTTTCATACCATCAAGTTCTGGTGAATAACGAAGAGCAGGGACAGGAGCCAGTATTGTTTGAGCACCTTATGAGACCCACTGTGGCATTGATTTTATATATATATATATACATTTTATATATATATATAAAACTTATAGGCTTTGAGGCTGGGTTGGACCATTGATTGATTTTCTATAATGACTGGCACAGCAATCTACCTCTATTGGTGTAGTATTGGCACTGTTATCTTGGGCATAATCAATAGCCATCTAATTAGAATTAAAGTCCTCTCAGTGGGAGTGAACTCATGGGTGGCACTGTGAACACAGCCAAATATACATGGCTGGAGAGGTCTTAGATCCTAGAGTAAACTCTTTCTCATTAATGAATGAGAATCCATAGATATGCTCTGAATCCTTAGATATGCATTTTTCAACTGAAAATCCAGAGAAGACAGAAAAATAAGAAATGGCTAAGGAGAGATATTTCTTGGGAGGTGAGATATCTCTGTCATATCTCTGGACAAATGAAATTTCTTACGATTTGCTAAATATGAATCCTTATATTTACAGACAAATATACCATACACCACTCAACAAAGAAGCTTCTTTTTCCCAACAGATGGAGTTTCCTGCAGAGTTCCACAACTGGTTATACAAAAAGAACATATATGTCTGAGAAATGCTCAGTCTTAGCTGACATATCAACAGTGGAACTTCTAAACCTAAGGACTATGGAACATAGTGGAATAGGGGGCAGAGAAAACTACTGCATCCTTCAACTCTCACCAGTGAAGCTTCCATATAACAGTAATGCACACAGAAGTCCTCAACTGGCCAAGTTTTAGAGAATAAGACACTGCAGAATGTATGTTCCTGGATAGGACTCTTATAGTAAACCTCACCCACCCATGGTCTCAAGGACCATTGTAGAAGGGGGGGACAGAAAGAGTGTAAGAGCCAGAGCTAGTTCATGACCATGGGGGAGCTGAGGCTTTTAGGCCACTAGAAACTTGCGCATGTGGACTTGTAGCAATACTGACATCAAACACAGGACCTATGCCAACTCTTACAAGGGCCAGAGTGGATTGAGGGAAATGGGCAGCAGGCCAGCCCTAGTCCAGGAACTGTTAGAGACTTATTACTCCTGGGTGATGGAGAGTAATCCTTACTTATGATCTCTAGATATAGGTTCAGTAGCCTCCAGCGGATGAATTTACACTGAAGGATATCTGGATACAATTGCTCTTCCTATTCCATTATCGCCCCCCTTCTTTAAATTTTACTTATTTCTGTATGTGTATGAATGCACTGTCTGCATGCAAGTCTGTGCACCCGTGTCGTGCAATGCTGCGGAGGTCAGAAGAGGGCGTCGGACTCCCCTGGAACTGGAGTTCTCCTGGAATTGGGGTTTCAGACGGTTCTCGGCTGCCATGTGGGTGCTGGGGATCAAACCCGGGTCCTCTGCAAGAGCAGTCGGCGCTCTTAACCGCTTGGCCATCTCTCCAGCCCCCATTTATATCACTGCTTTATATCTAAGCTCCCAAGAAATATCTCTCCATAGCCATTTCTTATTTTTCTGTCTTCTCTGGATTTTCAGTTGAAAAATGCATATGTAAGGATTCAGAGCATATCTAAGGATTCTCATTCATTAATGAGAAAGAGCATGCAATGTTTGTCTTCCTGGGTCTAGGTTACCTCACTCAGAATGTTTGCAATTCCATCTATTTCTCTGCATATTTAATAATCTGATTTTTATTTTAAAATATTTAATTATTTTTATTTTATGTGTATGAATGCTATGCTTCTATGTATGTAACTACACCCATGTCCTGCCATACCTGCAAAGGACAATGGAAGGCATCAGATCCCCTGAAACCAGAGTTACAGATGGTTGTTTGCCAGGTGAGTGCTATTATTCAAACCTGGGTCTGCTGGAAGAGCTGCCAATACTATTAATCACTGTTATCCCTCCAGCCTAATTTCATGTTTAACAGCTGAATAATGTCCCATTGTGCAAATTTAATGTTCGTTCATTTCCCTTCTTCTGTTGATAGAAATCTTTGTTCTTTCCATTTCTATTCTGAATAGAACAACAATCAACAGGGATGAACAGTTATCTTTTATAGTAGGATATAGATTCTTTTCAGTATATGCTCAAGAGTGGTATGACTGGATGATGTGATAGATCTATCTGTACCTTTAAGAGGAATCTTCATGCTGATTTCCATCGTGGCTTATTGATTCCTGGAAAGAGTGCAAATTGGTGCAACCACTGTTTTAATTTTTCATCTAAACAATGTCTATTATTCATATATGTGATACTAACTCATTGTGGTTGAAATTTTTTATTTTTTGTGATTAGCATACATGAGTATAGTTTTTGCATTATTTGTATCCCTCTCAATCCACCTCCAACTCTTTCCATGTTCCACCATCATAGTCTTGATTTCTTAGATAGTATATATATATATTAATATATAATATATATATATAATCTCCATTTAGTGGTGCTCAGTCTACCCATTTGGAATTAAATAACTACTCAGGGAGGTCATGCCTATGGAAAACTGATTCTTCCTCTCTCAGTATTCATTGATTGCTTGTAGCTCTTCATCTTGTGGTGGGATTCCTTGGGATATTCCCCATCCACCTTGGTATTTCATCTGTTTGGCATTATGAATATCTTGAGGATCACTACTATACTGTGGAGTTTTCAGTGGTGTAGCTTCTTAAGTAGCAGTAGGTATCTTGTCACTCTGACTTTTACATCTCTCCCCCATCCTTCTTTGATGTTCCCTGAGCCTTAATAGTAGAGGCAGAACTGTAGACGTGCCAACTTATTCTCTGCATTTGGCAAGTTGTAGAAATTCATAATAGTCTCTTTCTGTTGCATAAAAGAAGCTTCTTTGATGATTGGTGAAAGGTACACTTTTAACTAACTAAGGCTTTAGAGATAGGATCCACAAATGAGACAAAACAAGCATCACTTGTCTTACTGAGTCTATGTTCTGTGTTTCCCCTCTTAGTACAACAGCTTCTAGCTCCATCTATTTGCCTGGAAATTACATGATTTCATTTTTCTCTACAGCTGAGTAGAAGGCCATTGTGTAAATGTACCAGTTTCATTTCTGTTCATGGGTTGAGGAACACATAGCTGTTTCTATTTCCTAGCTATTTTGAAAAGAGCAGCAACAAACATTAATCATGTTAGACATCTTTTGGTGTACACATTTACCATAAATATACACTCTTTAACATATATGTCTTAAAGTTTTTCCTTAATTTTGGTCTTTGTATTTTCTTAACTTACTGATTTTTTGTTTCATTTTGTGTTTGGTTATTTATTTTCTTATCAAGTGTTGATATTTTAAAATATATTCTGGATTCATGTCTTTTATCAGGTGTATGATTGGAAAATGTTTTCTCTGTTGCTTGTCTTTTCATTCTCTTAATACTGCCTTTTGAGGAGGACAGATTTAATTTTGATAATGTGCAGTTTATCTATGTGTTCTGCTATGAATTATGCTTTTATTATCGCTTCTAACAAGAAAACAGCTTTACCTAAGGTCACAAAGGTGATCTCAAACCTTTTCCTCTATGTACTGTATAATTTTAAGTTCACCATTAGTTTTCGTATGTGATGTAAAGTATCTCAAAGAAGAAAAAGATAAATGTCTCTGCTTTCTCAGAATAACAGCCATTTCCTCTGGCCTGAAGTTGATGGCTTTCACCGACATTTTACTTTATGCCACAAGGCTCACTTTGGGGTTTGAGAGTACATTTTATCCGAAGATGCCAGAAAAAAAAGTTAACTGTTCTTCCAATTTCATGACACTCTAAATCTTTATGTTCTTTCCCAATTTGCTTGCTGTGATTTCCATCTCAGTTCTTAGGTATCTGCCCTCTGCTTTTTTCTATGCTTTCATAGGTGTACTCAGTGGCAGAGGTAGGCAACATGTGCTTATGCTAAATGAAACCAGAACTGAAATTCCCATTTCCATGTTTCCACCACTACTACCTCAAAAACATACATGTGTCCCATTAGCCAACTCCACTTTTTTAAGAGAACTTAATTTCTGTGTTCATACCCAGAACCCAATAACTATGGCTGCCAGCATATGCTATAAATATTGGCAAGTAAAGATGTATTAAAATATTGTTTTTGTTCAGTGGACAATGGTAGTGCATGCCAATTTCCTAATAATGCAATGGAAAGATTCTGCTACCTACAAACATGCCATACAAATTTCTCTTTTGTTTGAAAATAAAACATTCACATTTACTGTATTACATTGTTTAATCATGTATTTGTCAGCTAGACTCTCAATACAGATAAGCAAAGTATTTTCTCCTCATACATAACTATATATTATGCAAGTATATTATCAATTTTATTTCTTTATATAAAAGGATTTATCAATTTATTTTTATAATATCTCTTTGTGCCTTAAAACTAAAACTAAAATTGAAGGTTTCTTTGTAATATATTGGCAGATTTAGCTAAGATGATATATAAATGCACCTGAAGGAAATTGCTTTAAAAGTGGCTTTATTGGGGCTGAAGCATTGACTGCCATTATAGAGAACCCAGGTTTAATTCCCAGCACCCATATAATGGCAGTTATCAACCATGTATATCTCCAGTTCCAGGGCATCTGACACCCTCTTTTGATATCCAGGGGAATTGCATGACATAGATGCACTTATATACATGCAGTTGTACATGTAAAATAAAAAGAAATTATCCACCTCTGCCCCTTTTCTAAGCCTAGGGAACAATCTGCAGAAGAGGGGCCGTGGTAGAATGTAAGGGCTGCGATTGGGGTGAATGGTGAAACTACAGAAATATAGTCTGGACACTCATTTGATCAACTTGATTGAACATACAAGCCTCCCCTGCTGGGTAGTGAGACCCATGGGCTGTGTGGGTTTGGGCACAACTGCTTGCAAATTGGTTTTACATGAAGGATGCTTGTACTCATAAATTATCACTTATTGTTAAGAAATGAAAAAAACTGAGAGAAAGATGCAGGACAGTTATGGCAGAATGCACGATCTGGGATGGGGTGGGGTGGGGTGGGGGGAAGGAAAGGGGAAATATGCCTGAACTGAATTGGAAAACGATGCATGAAATACACAAAGCATCAATAAAAAATGAAAAAAAAGAAATACAAGTAAAAGGTGGCTTTATTAATACATATTCCATATATAAATCACTGATTTGAAACAATCCAATGATTTTTAATTCTTTCACAGAGTAACACAATGATCATCGTAACTAATTTTGGAATACAAAATAAAATTCTGTAGCTGATAATAGTCATATCTATTTCTATATTTGATTCCTATTTGCCATACTTCATATTCAGGTACCTATTTTTTGGTCTCTATTTACTTATCCTTTGCCAACATCTTCCTGTTTGTCTCTCACCCTTAAACATACAAGGCTCTGATATCCATTATTCTCCTCTCTCCAATGAGCTATGCGATTTCAGGTTCTACATATGAGTGAAATCACTCTGAAATCACATTCGCATGTGAGTATGTATGCACATGTGTGTGTATGTGCATGTGTGTGTATGTGTGTATGTGTGTGTGTAAAAGTGCTCCTAGTGGTCAAAGGTAGTTGTTAGTTGCCTTCCTCAAACACTTTTCAACTTAATTTTTGATAAAGTGTGTCTCACTAAATCCAGAACTCACCAAGTTGTCCAAATTGGCTGACAAGAAAACCTCAGAGATCCTCCGGCTTGTGAATCCCCAAGATTCTGATTCCAGGTGCTCACCACCACATATAGGTTATTTTTTTATAAGAGTGGCAGTGAGATTAATCAAAATGTTAGTTTTATCCTTAGTAATTTGTGGCCGAAATGCTTTTATTATTTTTCTTTATTTATTTATTCATTTATTTATATTTTTGTGTATGGGTGCTATGTCGACATGTATATAGGTGTACCATGTGTGTGCAATGCCTGTTGAAGCCAGAAGAGGGGATCAGATACTTTGAGAGTGGAGTTACAAGCACTTACAAGCCACCATATGAGTGCTGAGAACTGATCCTTTGTCTTCTACTAGAGCAGCCAATGCTCATAACTGCTGAGCTACCTCGCCAGACTTCCGAAATACTTTTAAATGCTTTCTTCTTGGATTGGACATATTTGCTTCTAGTCTTTGAGTCTACTAGGATATCTCTGCCTTCACCATCTTCCAGCACTAAATGGGCTTATTTTAATTTATCCATAGAGAAAACCAGCATGAATCATCACTGTGAGCAGTCAGATCCAATAAGAAAGGAAGGGGTGATTAAGTCACATTTATTTCTTCCCTTAAGTTTACAAAGCTCACCAATGATTCTCCCAAGGCTATGGAAAAATATCAAGAATGTTACCCTCAAATCAGTCTTTCCATCTACAAACAAAAAATTGGAAAAATGAGTGATCTAGAACCCTTTCCATTCCAGCATTCCTCCAGAGATTTGTTCTTTTAATACACAATTTAACCATGAATTAAACTTTCATAATTGCAAGAGTATAACTGTAACATTGTCAGTAGATCTTATTAGAGAAAGCTTTATTCTAAGATATTCCAAAGTTTTTACTTTCTTATTGATTTCTGTTTCTGGCAGTAAAGTCATGAATTGACTGTGAGCTATCTGGTTTCCTACCCTCCTAAGCTAGATTTCCAATTAATTAATTAATTAAGTAAGTAAGTAAGTAATTTGTATGAGTGTTATGCCTGTACATATGTAAGTGCACCTGTGTCATGCAGTACCCGAAAAGGAGAGAAAAGGATGTCAGATCCCTCAGAACTGGAGTTACAGATGGCTGTTAGCCACAATGTGGGTGCTGAGATTTAAACCTGGGTCCTCTGCAAGAAGAGCCAGTGCTTTTAACTGCTGAGCCATCTCTCCAACTCCCTGACCTAAATTTCTAACATTAATGACAGCCATTCATGCATTTACAAGCACAGCTCTATAATTCTAGTGTTTTATTGTATGTTTAGTCCTTCCTTTATTTCTTATCCTTTAATGTCCACCTATTTTGCTCATGAAAGTATTTCAGAAGTTCAAAAAATATGATATATTCCAGATTAAATTACAATAATACAGACATCCTCCAGATATGGCTAAAAACACTTTTTGTTTTATAAATTTTAAATTAGCATATGAATTCCATGGGAATTAATTAAATCATTTTTGTTCTTGTGTGAAATTAAATTAAAACCCCCAAATGATGCATTGTATTTATTTTCTCTAATGTTGACCAAAGTGATCTTAATTCTTGGATTACATGAGAGTAATTTAGGAGTGACATTCTGGGAAACATATTAGAGCTGGTATAGTGATTTCCAGGCCTCAGAAATCACAGGTGTTGAATGTCAACTTTCTCTTGAGCCTGACCTTTTTACACATAAAGAGCAGGACTTAAAAGCTTTGGTTTCTGAGGCTGGAGAGATGGCTTAGTGATTAAGAGCATTGGCTGCTCTTGGAGAGGACAGGAGTTCAATGCTCAGCATCCACATGGTGGCTAACAACTGTCTCTAACTCCAGTTCCAGGGGCTCCAACACCTTCTATCCTTTACAGGCACTGCATGACATGGGTGCATTTACATACATGCAGGCATAAAATTCATATCATAAAATAAAAATAATAAAATAAAACAATAAATGTTTGATTTTCATACTACTCCTTCATTCACTTTATTTAACAAATATCCATTGGGTACACTTTTTAGACCAAACATTGCTATGGGTACAGGCGATGGAGCAGAAGAAAGAGAATAAAAATTCCCTGGGGTCTTAAGCTTGAGTTCTAGGAAAAACTGGATCAATTTTCAAATAATAAGATAATTATCCTATGTTAAACTTTGTACATGGTATTGGCCAAGCCCATGGCAATAACAGAATGCTAAGTGGTGAAAGGAAGAGTGATGATCAACATTCAGGCTCAACTTGGCTAGATCTCGAATCAGGTAAGAAGCAAACTGAGATTACAGAGTTTACATTAGTTGAGTTGAGAAGATACAGACTTTTTGTGGCACCAATCCATAGAACCTGAAGTCCCTAATTGAATAAAAATGGCAGAGTGCGCTGAGCATCAACATTCATGAACATTCATTTCTCTTGTTTCCCTGAATGTATATGCAGTATGGCCAGCTGCCTCAAGCTCCTACTGTCAGGACTCCCGATGCAGTATATAGTGTACCTTAAATCTGAGAGCAAAAGTAAACCCTTCCTTAGGTTTCTTTTATCAGGAGCTTTGTCACCTTAACATGTAAAGTAACTAATACAAAAGGGTACAAGAACAGAATCTTGGCTTCACTATTACCAATGATTTAAGACCCGCTCATGAATTTAGTGAGATAAATTTCATTTAAAGAGGCCTATTATGGGACCATATTATGCAAACTTCTGTGGATTACTTAGGGGGACCTACTCATGAATGCATTATCATTTTTTCTTTGCTTAATTACCCTGGGTAGAATTTCCATTAAAATGTTTTGTTCCATCCTACCTCTTGTCAAACATTGAGAGAAGCCAGAGCAGGAAGTCAATGCAGGGCCTGGAAGCAGAACTGAAGCAGAGCTAATGTAGTAATGATCGCTCTCCCCAGGCTTTCTCAGCCATTTTCTTAAGCATCCCAGGCCCATCTGCTCAGGGATGGCACAACACACAACAGGCTGTACCCTCTTATATCAAATAACAATGTTGAAAATGTTCCACAGGCCTGTCCAAGGGAAGAAGTTCTTCAATGGAGGTTCCTTCTTCCCAGGTGCTCTGCGTTTGGGTCAAGCTGATAAAACTTAACCATTGCACTGTGCCATTTCTATTTTCTAATTTGTTTACTTCTTCATGAGTATGTGGATGGTGTGTTTGTGAGAAAGAGAATAGAAGAAAGAGAGAGAGAGAGAGAGAGAGAGAGAGAGAGAGAGAGAGAGAGAGACTCTATGGAGTGCCTGTTAGAGGTTAGAGGACAACTTTGATGAGTTAGTCCTCTCCTTCTACACTCAGATCCAGGAACTGAACTCAAGTTATCAAGTTTACAAAACAAGGGCTTTTACCCACTGAACTTCCCTTGTTGGACCCTGTCTGATTTCTGATCTTGGAAAGATTTCAGTATTTTGCCAGAGTGCATGATGTTAGCTTTGAAATTTCCTTGGATCCTTTATCATGACAAGGATGAGGGTATTCTTTTTACCTCCTGATTGTTTTTTTTTTATTTTTTTATTTAATTTTATTTATTTCTGTATGTGTATGAATGTACTGTCTGCATGCAGGTTTGTGCACCAGTGTCGTGCAATGCCGCGGAGGTCAGAAGAGGGTGTCGGATTCCCCTGGAACTTGGAGTTCTCCTGGAATTGGAGTTTCAGATGGTTCTCGGCCGCCATGTGGGTGCTGGGGATCGAACCCAGGTCCTCTTTAAGAGTGGTCGGAGCTCTTAACCGCTAGGCCATCTCTCCAGTACCCCTCCTGATTGTTTTTAAATAGTTCTGTAACTCACAAGTATGATATGCATCTCTAGTATTTTATTATTTTCTGTAGACTTTAGGGGAAATCAGTTTCCAGCCATTTCATGATTTCTCATAATCTTTCTTATATTGTACCTCTATGACCTCCTGTTTGGCCTCCTTATTCCCTTTTTTGCTTCAGCTTTATTAAGTTCCAGTTGGCCAACGGTAACAGCACAAATTTCCAAGTATACAATGTGATATTTTAAGCCAATGTTTTATTGACATTCTGTGCATTTCATACCAATCAAATTACAATACAAATCAAATCTAGAACTGTACCCCCATCTCTAGCCCCGCATCCCACCAGAGCTCATGCATTCTGCCAAACATGTTTTTCATTTTTGCTCAATCTCTCTCAAAATTCTCAATGCAGAAGTTTACTGTTTCAAGCAGAAGTTCACCATTTCAGTCAGTTCTTTGACCCAGTCTTTTCTGTTGTTATTGTTGTTGTGGTTGTTATTCCTTCCAATATCCATCACTCCAAAATATGCACATATGCATGCCACATATATCATAGGTTTTAGCATCGTCAATTTATGATTTTTTTTAATTAGGCTGAAACATGTCATGTTTGAAGGCTCCTCCCTAGAAGCCCAAACAACCATCAATTCTGCCCTTGTGCTCCACACTGGGGTTTTCCCTTCCAATGGTCACCAAATGAGGTCCAGTAAGCATTGTGTCCTGTCTTAATCTTCCTGTACTGGTCTCCATGATAGAGCTTGGATAGTCCAACAATGGCAGTCTATACTCTGAAGAACTGGAAACCCCAGTAGTATCTCAGTCCACAAGCTGGATGTCTCAGCAATCCCCATCTGGCACTGAAGGTTTGGAGGATTCTTGGAGAGACATGAGTCTTCAGTCCATATTGGAAGGTTGAAAAGCTGGACTTCTCACATCTTTGAAGGATGGCAAAAGCAGTTGCAGCTATAGTGTAGCTGCACTTGCCAGTAAGACAGGCAAAACAACTGTGCTCTTTTGTCTTTTTACTAAGATGTCAAATTTTATACCTGAAGTACAATTTCTCAATAATTACTATTTATTTATTTCTGGTTATACTTTCCTTTTGGATGTATAAGGTCACACAGTTAGTCCAGATTAACCAATGTTTTTGTTTGCTCAACGTCAGTTGAGGATCTGGTCCTCAAGTGTCCCTCAGGTTTTTTTGGGGGGAGGGAGCTCATGGTTCCTTTTGGCTTTTCTTTTTTCTTTTAAGCCAATGTTTTATTGACATTCTGTGCATTTCATACCAATCAAATTACAATACAAATCAAATCTAGAACTGTACCCCCATCTCTAGCCCCGCATCCCACCAGAGCTCATGCATTCTGCCAAGCATGTTTTTCATCTTTTGTTCAGTCTCTCTCATATTTCTCGATATGTAGAAGATTACTGTTTCAAGCAGAAGTTCACCGTTTCAGTCAGTTCCTTGACGCAGACTTTTCTGTTGTTGTTGTTGTTGTTGTTGTTATTCCTTCCAATATCCATCACTCCAGAATATGCACATATGCATGCCACATACATCATAGGTTTTAGCATCTTCAGCTTATGATTTTTTTAAAATTAGGCTGAAAGATGTCATGTTTGAAGTCTCCTCCTTGGCAAGCCCAAAACACCATCAGTTCTGCCCTTGTGCTCCACACTGGGGAGTTCCTTCCCCATGATCACCAAATAAGATCCAGTAAGCAACGTGCCCTGTCTTGATCTTTCTGTATTGGTCTCCATGATACAGCTTGGGTAGTCCAGCAATGGCAGTCTATGCTCTGAAGAACTGGAAACCCCAGTAGTAGGTCAATCCACAAGCTGGATGTCTCAGCAGTCCCCATCTGGAACTGAAGGTTTGGAGGATTCTTGGAGAGACATGAGTCTTCAGTCCATACTGGAAGGTTGAAAAGCTGTGTCTTCTCACATCTTTGAAGGATGGCTAAAGCAGTGGCAGCCACAGACTAGCTGCACTTGCCAGTAAGACAGGCAAAACAACTGTGCTCTTTTGTCTTTTTACTAAGATGTCAAGTTTTATACCTGAAGTACAATTTCTCAAGAATTACTATTTATTTATTTCTGGTTATACTTTCCTTTTGGATGTTTAAGGTCACACAGTCCAGATTAACCAATGTTTTTGTTTTCTCAAGGTCAGTTGAGGATCTGATCCTCAAGGGTTCCTCAGGGTTTTTTGGGAGGGAGGGAGCCCCTAGTCCTTTTGGCTTTTCAATCACCAGTTCCATCCACTCAAGGACAAAGTCAGGTCTTGCTAGACCAGGTTTCCCTTTTGAAGCATGAGCAGACTTACCTCTTTATAGACAGGACACGGGCTAAAGTCCCATTAGTGGATCTCCAAGACCTCCCTGCACAGGAAGACTGGTGACCCACATTTCAAGAGATGCCCCCATGCAGTCCCCCAAGTCCCAGGGGACTATACAATGTGATATTTTTATAAACATATTAATTGCAAAACAATTAAATGGAGCCAATTCACCTACTCATGATATCAAATATTTATAATTCTTTGTAATAACATTAAGGTCTACCCTTTGAACAGTTTTCAAGTACAAAATACAGTATTAACTATAGTCATCTTGCTACACAATGGATTTCTAGAATGTGCTTATTCTGCATAACTCATCTTTATGATATTTGGCAAACAACTTACCTCTGCGTGCCACAGCTTCAGTCTCAGAAGCCACCATTCTTTTCTCTTATTCTGAGTTCAACTATTTTTTAGATTCTCACTACATGTATAACTAATATTATGCAGTATTCATGTTGCTGTCCCTGAATTATTTTACATAGCATAATGACTACCAGGTTCATCCATGCTGTTGCAAATGAAATAATTTTCTTTTTAAAAAGATGAACAGTACTATTGTTCTTTGCTGTGGGGCTTTGTGTGTTTTTAGAATATGCATGTAATCTCACACAATGGGGTATACTTCTAGACTCTCTAACATATTAAGAGACATAAGATATTTTAAAGTCCTTATTAAACTAGTAGCTCCTCCATCTTCTTACCTGTGTTTTCTGGTTTGTCTGCTATTTGCTCTGTTATTTCTTTCTCCAGCCAGTGGCTTGTATATGCTTTTAAATGCTGCTGGCAAACAGCAAGCACCACGGGGACTATTGAATCCTGAACTTCTAAAGAAGGGAATTAAAAGCAACTCCCTTAGCAAAGCCTTGACAGTTCTGCCACATATGACCAAACACAACTACATCAATTTTTCAAAAAATAAAAGCAGGGTTAATATTGTCCCTCTACTATTGGCAAGCCTTACCAGGCCTGTGTACTGCTGTCTCCATGGTCAGCTTTGACCTGGAGAGTAAGGGATGGTAAGCAAGTAATTATTAATTCCTCAATAGTTTCTTGCCAAAATTTAGCAGCATCTTTTTTCTTTTCCCTTATGGACTCCTTTGGTGGTAATATACAGAGATTATATATCTATATTGTAAATTATGATAAAACACAAAATGCCATCTTATCCAATTTCAAGTGTACAGTTCAGTAGTGTTAAGTACATTCGTGCCTTGAATGACATGTCCAGAAATTTTTAGTCTTGATAAACAACACTTGTGCTGGTGATAAGGCTCAATGAGAAAAAGTACAGGCTGCATGCCTGTTGACTTAACTTTGATCCCTCAGACCTGTGGTGGAAGGAAGGAACCAACTCCAGCAAAATTTTCCCCTGACCTCTGTGCATGATGGGCACATGAGCACATCCCATCCCCATAGCATGAAATAAAAGAGTAAAATGTAAAAAAAATAAAAGAGTAAAATGTGAAAACAAACAAACAAAATTTTAAAAACCCACTCAATTCCAGCTGTACCCTCTGGTCACTGTAATTACATTCTTTACTTCTATGTGTGTGTATTTCTGAGTCTGGATTATTTCCTCTAACATAACTCAAAATCCATCCATTTTCAGCATGTGACATGATTACTTGATTTTTAGGTTGAATAATATTCTATTGTACATCTTTATGAGTCTTTTTGGAGTACACTCCTTCTACTTTTGTATAAAAAAGATTGCAGCAATAGGGTCTTACCATCAATTTCTTAGTCATAGAACAAATAAGCAGAAATCAAGCTGGTACTAACGTCAAAGCTTCATCTCTACTGGCTAGCTTTTGTAGGTGCTATGCATGCTACCTGAAAAAAAAATCCTCAACCTTGCCAAGATGTGAATCCTGAAAGCTAAATTAACAACTGTCCTGGCAAGACATGCCCACTGGTACAATAGTGGCATGAATGTTGTGTAACTGACTGACCACTTTCTGATTATATTTAAAGTTTGCTTCACAAGATAGAGCCTATACTTGGCATTGATATCAAATGCAGCAACGTATGGCTAGATAGGTCATAGGGTAAAACCTACTACTATTATTTTGCTAAATGGGCATAATACTAAACCAACTCCTAATGACTTATTGTTATGCCTATAGATGGATGGCATCTCTCATTTCTCACCGAAGAAGCTCCTTGTAACAGATGGTGATTAACACAGAGATATACCACAGCTGGTTAGCATGCAGACTATAAGAGACTGCAGAAGTCTTAGCCTTGAATGGGACAGCTATAGAAAATCTTTGTTTCCTAAGTCTCAGGGATCTTTGTGAAAGAGGGGGTACTAAGATTGTAAGAAACAAAAATGGCAGGTGACTACAAAGAAACAACGTTTTCCAGTCAGCTGAGCAGTTATTCATATGAATTTTCAGCAATTGTGACAACATGTGAAAGATCTATATAAGCAAAAGGCAGACAAATTACCAGCACAGAGCTGGCAGGGTAGAGGGTAAGAAGCACCAATCTTACTTGAGGAACTATTGAAAACTGTTGATAGCTACTGGGAAAGGGAAAGTCAGTCATCTTTAATGTTGTGATACTGAATAAAAAAACCTAGCCTCCAGGGATGGCCCCACACTGAAGAGCATTGGGGACACAGATTAGACTCCATTGGCCTTAAAAATAATAATAGAGGATATGAAATTGAGTGGGAGAATATTAAAGCAGTGAACAGGGCAGAGGAGGTTTGAATATGATAAAAACACATTGTATGAAATTCTCAAAATTTTAATGAAAATATTTAACTAAAAAAAGTTAATCCCTGAAAAGTTGTAGACTAGTCCTTCAGGAGACATTCTGGAAAGCTTTCCCATCACAGGAAGACCTTGATGGTTATTATACCCTACAAACTGAAACTGAAACAAGTGGAAGATGGAAACTGATGGTCCTGTCTCTGTGGAGGCCTATGTTAATGTGTCTGTTTGGGGCTTATGTCTTATCAAAAATATTAAAAGGAATAATTAAAATTTAAACTAGAAAAATCTTATTGTATGAAGAACGAAAAATGGTACAAAAGTATGTTCTGTGTTCTGACAAATCACAGTTTTGGTTTTGTCTCTTGTATATTCAGACACATTAAAGTTACCTTAAATTTATGTTTACATTATTTATAGTTTTACATTTTAGTAAAAATTACTCTTATTTTTCTAAAGCATACTTTATACCAGTTTTTATTAATTTGGGTTACTCATACTGACTGTAGTGATTGGCAAATATTTACTAACCCTAATTTTAATATAACTTATTAAAAGTTATTCCTTAATTTTTGTCACTGCTTTTCCTATAGCAGTATGACTGAGCAAGGTGTTGTTAGCTACTGGGTAGGGTGCTTGATACCTGCTCATTTTGAATTATATGATATAGAGAGAATTCTCACTGGAATATGGCTGCTTCCATTTGAAACTGCCCTCAAAACTAATAAAAAGGACAAAACCTATATGTTTATGGAGTTATGAAAATGTATTTAGGCATTTCAGTGCTTTGTATTACATATTTATCTACACTCAGTATGTAAAGGAAGTTGAAGTACTACATAAGGGTTTGGATATTATTGTTTCTAGTTGATATTATTATCAAATGAGGAAGTTGTAGAATTAAACTCAATGAATATATAATGTTTCATGTTTAGTGTTTGGTCGAAGTAAAAGCTTATATGTTAATACATGAAAGTGTTCATAAATTTAGTGATTAGATGAAATGTGTATGAGGAGTTATAAGATGGATCATACATGTATAAGGTGCATATATGTGGTCTACATGTTTGTGCATGAGTTTATACATATGGATGCAAATCTATATTTATGTATGTGAGGTGCTCATCTGTAAGTGAGTATTGTAAAAATGCATTGTCTATTAAGCACGAATGAATGAGCTACTAATAGTTTATGTGGAATATTTAAGTAACTTTCAGCTGCTAGGTGATTGAATTTGCCAATGTTTCGATGGTTCTGTTGGATCACATAATCCCCCAAAATTCAAATTAAAATGCACAAATACAAAACCACACACAGAGCAAATACATGTCACTAATGTGTGCAATCATGAAATAACTTTATATTTAAGGGGGATATGTTATGAGTTTTAGTTGAATATTTCTTTTTTTGACATTTGGGGACAAAAACTTTATTTGATATACAAGAGGGGTACATATAGGGGAGGGATCTAAATATGATCAAAATATATTGTATGACATTCACAAAAATTCAATAAAAAAGAATAAATATACACATGTACAAAACTACAGTTCCATAAAATGAATGACTCCTTACGCCCTCAAGTAGCTTCCCTTGTCTCTGTGCCTCTGGTTTTGACAGGCACCTGAAACAAATGCCTTGGGTAATTTCATAGAAAACTACTCTGGCTAAAATGTGTTCTTGAATATTTCTAAAAAAATCCCCAAGTTCCATATAATTTCTATCTCTATTCTAAGTAGTTATATATATATCCACAGATAAATGAAATTTTTGTCATTCATCAAAGAAGTTCTGTTATGCAAAATATGGAGACTATTACAAAGTTCTACAACTGATAAAAATGCAGAGAATAAGAGTCAAGGGGAACGCAGCCTAAACTGATATATCTGCAATGCAACTTCTACACTAAGTGATCAGGGAACATTGTGGGAGGGGGAAAGAAAACTGTAAGAGCTAGAGGACCAGTGTCAGAGTTTATCATTGTCTGAATAGTCCTTTATACATGCATGGCTGATATCCACATGCTGTTTGCTGTTCTTCTCTCCCTGGCTTAGCTCTGGCAAGGAGAGAGGAGGGGACCACAAGGGATTTTACCCAACGGAATAAAAAGACAAAGAAAGACATACAGACACGAACTCAGAGAAAGCCCGAGGGAATAGAGCCAACTTTAATGTTGGAAATTAAGTCTGTTATACTAACCCAGGCATGAGCTGGGACACGTACACACAATTGGGGGCTGGGGCAGGTAATTGGGACAAGGGAATCTTAGGCTATAATCCAGATCAAAGTTCTTTCCTGAGAGATCAAAGGACAGACCAGACTTTCACAGGTCTGTGAAAAACAGCAGTGGTCAACACTGTCAGGTAACTGCTTTTAAGCGCCTCTCTAAAAGAATACCTACAGACCAGGGCATTTGCTGCTACATGTTTTTTTCTAGATATGAAAGTGAAGTTGTACTTATGAAATCACAAAAATATGGCTGCCTAAATAAGACCCATGGAAGGACAACTTCAGTTGACATGGCAACATGGATGGGGAAATTTCACAAGGTCCCACCCCTAGATGAAGAAACTACATGCCATCAATTGCTGCTGAGAAAAGGTGAATCCTTTTCCTCTGGGAACAAGTTCCCTGGTAAATTATCTAATCTCAACTATATACAAAGAATACTAAATGGACTCAACATATCATATATATATATATATATATATATATATATATATATATTGCATGTGTATATACATATATATTATATATCATAAGCAGCAATAATAAAGAAGAGGTTGCAAAATTTAAAATAAGTGGAGTGAGACATGGGAAGTGTTGGAAGGGGAAGAAAGAGGATTGAAAATAATATAAATAAAACACTAATGTGTTAAATACTTAAAAATTAATTTAAAAAACAAAAGAACAACCAAATTTCATGCATAATTTCAATATGGAAAATTTCAAGTATTATTGGCACAGAGAGGGAAGAGAGACACTTTCCAAATAAGTTTCTAATTGCACAATGCTTAGTACATAATAAAGCCCCATGGGAGTTGACAAACTTGTTAAAAAGAATTGCTATGATTTAATGGGTCATGTACAATTATCAATAATTTTGCTCTGTGTAAGGTTAACCAACTAAAATGGACAGAGTAACGTGATTCTTGTATCATTTATTAATTTTTTGTATGTTTAGTTACATGTGCAATATTTCCTTTATTTTATTTTTGTTAATCTCTCTGTGGGTGAGTATATGTGTGAGGATATGTGTTTTTTGTATGTATGTTATGGACATATCTAATCTGAGCTTAGGTATGCATGAGCTAACATTTCCAGCCAGCACCTCCCAGAGGCACAAGTGAGAGTCCTAGGACCTCTCTGGCTATGCCTAGTAATTGGGATGTGATGATACAAAGGTCTGAGATTGGCTCCTGAGAGATGATATCATACTGCCTATATAATGATTTGTTGTATTTGAATAAAGTGCCATTTTTATTTGGATTTACACCATGCCATGTGTCCTTGTGCTATGCTTTCATGTGTGTACTTTCTGCATGGCCTGTCCCACTGTGGAAATGACCACATATTACAACAGATGCCCCCAAATGTGGGGCTTGAAGGAATCCTGGGGAAATTCAGGTATGCAACCCCATGATCTTGGCTCTTTGCTATTAACATCTTCCTCTCCTTCTTAATTTCTACTTTGTGCAAATGTGGGGCTGGTTCTCATGTTTAGTTGTTTGACTGGAAAGTTAACAACCTGGTGCTGACACGCATGGAGGAAACTAGCAGTTTCCTGGACTGGTTCATGAAGCCATAAGCTTACGTGGAGACAGTGGAAGCTGACAGTTTCTTGGCCTGTCTAGCCACAGGTTTGCTTATGAAGTCATCATCCTGAGTGTAGGCTATGGAAATCTGTGATTTCCTAGCTCAGTGGGGCCCAGGAGGTATCATCTCCCCACCCACATGTTTGCACACAAAGCCATCAGTTTGGGTGGGTGGGGATCTATGGAAAACCAGCAGTTTCCTGGTCTCAGGAGTTATCATCCCCCAACCACATGTTTGCTAATTGTTCATTCTTATAGGCTGTGAAAGCCAGCAGCTTCCCAGGTATGTTTGACCATAAAGCCCATCAGCTTCTTGTCTGTGTGTCTGCTGAAGAATTAATCAATGTTGCAGCCATGAGGCTATCAGCCTTGGCCTTGTCAGTTTTAATAATTTTTAAAGGGCCCTGCATTTAGGCCTGAGCCCCACCCCTCCATGCGCTCAGGCACCTATGTTTTTCACCTAGGCACTGCTTTTTGCCCATGTGCCCCAGACCCCCATATGTGAGCCTTATGTACCTGGCCTTAGCCAGTTCCATCCCTTCTATGACAAAAAATTGGCAGTTGAAGAAACTTCTTTCTTAAACTTTCTAAAGTACTACACAGAAACTGAATTTGGCTGCATCCTACAGCCAAGGCTTCCTTCGTCTCTTCAAATGCAAAATAAATTGCTAGGCAGATCTGAAAAGGCTATAACCCAGATTTTTAACTCAAACTAAGGGCTTTTTACAGCCCACACTGCAACAGCCAGACTTTAAAAGACATGTTTTCCTCTTTAAACTGAAAGTTAAAAAATTAACACTGTAAGCATTTCTAATGGGTTCTAAACTTTTTATATTCTGCCTGCATCTTCATTTTAGAATGTTTTATCATTGTTTCAACCTGCTTCTGGATAGAATTGTGTTGAGGCTTTGGATTTTGTGGATTCTGAGGTAACTGTCTTTAGATATCTATGATTCCTATCGTCTAACCAGATCTTCTTTCATTTGTGCACATTCTTTTGCCCAGGTAATTTTGGGTCAATCAGAATTACAATTGGATTCTCAGTAGCCAAACAGCCTTAGGGATGACCAGTACCAAGCTGGGTATTAAGCCCTGGGGACAACAGCCTCACAGCTTTTGGTGTGGCTATGAAGCAAGAAGGCTTGAAGGAGTAATCAACTCTTAGGACAGATTAATTGGGCTCACAGCATTGACTTCATAATAAGCAGTTTCATAGCTGGGTTGGTGGCTGTTGGAAAGCTACCAGTTTTCCAGGGAGAAATTTCAGGCTGGCAGCTTTCCTCAGCAGCAGCACCCTCAATGGTGCTGTTTCAAATTCCATCTTGGCATGCTGTGCTGGATAGCTTTAGTGTCAACTTGACACATCTGGGTTGAGGGAGCCTCAATTGGGGAATTGGCTCCATTGGACTGGCCTGTGGCCATGTCCGTGGAGTATTGTCTTGATTGTTGAGCAATGTGGGAGGGCCCAGCCCACTATGGGTGGTGCCACCCTGGACAGGTTGTTGTGTACTGTATAAAAGGTCAGGCTGGGCATGGGCCAGGGGAGCAAGCCAGTGAACAGCATTCATCCATGACTTGTGCTTCAGCTCCTGCCTCCACGTTCCTGCCCTGAGTTCCTGCCTTGGGCTCCCTAAGTGATGAACTGTGACCTGGGAGATGTGGTGTCGGTCAGAGTGTTTCATCATAGCAATGGAAGACAAACTAGGACACATGCCTAATTAAAATGTAACATTTTTACTTATAACTGTCCTCTCTTCCCTACAACCATAACCTAAATATCATATATATATATATATATATATATATATACATAAACAACAAGAATTGCAGGAAAACAAGAGGCCAAATTCAAGTCTTCAAGTTGAAATGTATGTATATATTAGTAGTTAGACAAAGAGAAATTTCCTCAACTAATACAGAAATAGAATTATGCCTAAGAATGAGAAACAATTAATAGATCAATACATACAATATTATTAATGTATAATAGTATAAATTATATAATTATTTAAATGATTAAAAAGAAAAATAAATAAAAAAAAAAAAACAATAAAATAAATGTTACTTAATTAGGCATGTGTCCAGTTGTCTTCCCATTGCTCATGAGAAACGATCTCTGAGCCGACAACCACATTTCCATGGTCACAGTTCATCACTTAGGGACCCAAGCCAGGAACTCAGGGCTAAGGAACTTGGAGGCAGATGCTGAAGCACAAGTCATGGATGAATGCTGTTTCACTGGCTTGCTCCCCTAACCCATGCCCAGACCGCCTTCTTATACAGTACAGCACAACCTGTCCAGGGGTCCACCCATAGTGGGCTGGGCCTCCCACATGCTCAACAATCAAGACAATTACTCCACGGGACATGGCACAGGCCAGTTCAAGGGAGCCAATTCCCCAAATTGAGACTCCCTCAACCCAAATGTGTCATAGTTGGACACTTAAAACGGCATATCCACCACAGTCATGCTGAGATGGAATTTGAAACAGCACCATTTGAATGTGCTCTAGCAGAGGGTAGTTGTTCACTCCTCGGTTTTCAGGAAATTTATAATTTTCCATATCCATCAGTTACAAAATAGATAAATTCATGGACAATCTACCTGGTCTAAGAGTTGATTACTCCTTCAAGCCTTCTTGCTTCATAGCCACACCAAAAGCTGTGAGGCTGTTGTCCCCAGGGCTTAATACCCAGCTTGGTACTGGTCATCCCTAAGGCTGTTTGGCTACTGAGAATCCAATTGTAATTCTGATTGACCCAAAATTACCTGGGCAAAAGAATGTGCACAAATGAAAGAAGATCTTGGTATTAGACGATTAGGAAATCATAATATCTAAAGATCAGGGTATACCTCAGAATTCCACCAAAATCCAAAGGCCTGCAAACACAATTCTATCCAAGAACAGGTTGTGAAACAACTGAATAAAAACATTGAAGATGCAAGCAGAATATAAAAAGTTAGAACCCATTAGAAATGCGCCACAGTGTAATTTGTAAGCTTTGCAGTTTAAAAGGGTATAAACATGTCTTTTGAATAGTCTGGCTTGTTGCGTGGTGAGGCTTAAAAAAAGCCCGTTAGTTTGAGTAAAAATCTGGTTCATAGCATCTTTTCAGATCTGACCTTAGCAATTATTATTTGCAATTTGAAGAGAACGAAAGGACAGCCTTGGCGTGTTAGATTGCAGCCAAATTCAGTTCTGATGTAGACTCTTAGAAAGTTAAGAAAAAGTAAGTTTTCAGACTGCAATTTTTGTCAGAGAAGGATGGAAGCTGGGGTCAAGTGGGCCACTAGGTACATAAGTCACTATATGTGTGGTTTGGGCACATGGGCAAATAAGCAGTGCCCTAGGGAAAAAAACATTAGGTGCCTGAGCTGCCATGGAGTGGGTGGGCTTCAGGCCTAAATCAGGGTAAAACTAATTTATAAAAGACTGACAAGGCCAGGCTGATAGTCTCGTATGGTCCGTGTGCAAACATTGATTAATCTCAGCAGGACACACAGACAAGAAAGTGAATCGGCTTCTTGTTTATGCGTCAACATACCTGGAAGCTAGCTGCTTTCACAGCCGTTATAAGAATATGAACAATTTAGCCAAACATGTGGGTTGGGTGATTGATTAACTCCTGATGACCAAGGAAACTGTTGGTTTTCCATAGATCCCCACCCACCCAAACTGATGGCTTTGTGTGCAAACATGTGGGTGGGGAGATGATACCTCCTGGGCCCCACTGAGCTAGGAAATCACAGATTTCCATAGCCTACACTCAGGATGATGATCTTCATAACCAAACTTGTGGCTAGACAGGCCAAGAAACTGTCAGCTTCCACTGTCTCCACGTAAGCTTATGGCTTCATGAACAAACCTGCGGCTAGCCAAGCCAGGAAACTGCTAGTTTCCTCCATGCGTGTCAGCACCAGGTTGTTAACTTTCCAGTCAAACAACTAAACAGGAGAACTCACCCACATTTGCACAAAAGTAGAAATTAAGAAGGAGTAGGAAGGATTGTTAATAGCAATAGAGCCAGATCATGGGTTGCATACCTGATATCCCCAGGAATTCCTTATCAAGCCCCACAATTTGGCATCTGTTGTAATATGTGTCATTTCCACAGTGGGACCACATGCAGAAATGACACACATGAAAGCATAGCACAAGGACACATGGCATGGTGTAAATCCAAATAAAAATGGCACTTTATTCAAATACAACAAATCATTATATAGGCAGTATTGATATCACCTCCTAGGGGCCAATCCCAGACCTTGTATCATCACATCCCAATCCATAGGCATAGCCAGGGAGGTCCTTTAGGACTCTCTCCACGTGTTGTGTCCCTCTGGGCAGGTATTGGCACTGGCTGCAATGTTATCTCATGCATGCCTAAGCTCAGATTAGATATGTCCATAACATACATACAAAAAACACCAATCCTCACACATTACTCACCCACCAGAGAGAATTAACAAAAATAAAAATAAAGGAAATATTGGCACATGTAACTAAACATACAAAAAATTAATAAATGGAATACAAGGAATTCACGTTTAGCTCTGTCCCATTTTAGTTGTACCTTACACAGAGCAAAAAGAAAATTTTATTTATAATGTTACATGACCCATTAAATCATAGCAATTCTTTTTAACAAGTTTGTCAACTCCCATGGGGCTTTATTATGTACTAAGCATTGTGCAATTAGAAACTTATTTGGAAAGTGTCTCTCTTCCCTCTCTGTGCCAATAATACTTGAAATTTTCCATATTGAAATTATGCATGAAATTGGTTGTTCTTTTGTTTTTTTAAAATTAATTTTTAATTTTTTTTTTTTTTTTTTTCTTCCTCTCTCTTCTTTTTCATCCTCTTTCTTCCTCCTTTCCATACAGCGTTCCCATGTCTTCGAGGCTCCCTAATATTTTAAATTTGGTTGCAACCGTCTTCTTTATATTGCTGCTTATGATATATAATATAATATGTATATACACATGCAATATATATATAATATACTATATATATATTAATTAATTATATGATATGTATTGAGTCCATTTATTATTCTTTGATATATAGTTGAGATTAGATAAATTTACCGGGAACTTGTTCCCAGAGGAAAAGGATTCACCTTTTCTCAGCAGCAATTGATGGCATAGTTAGTTTCATCTCTAGGTGGGACCTGTGAAATTTCCCCATCCAATTGGCATGTCAACTTGAAGTTGTCCTTTCCATGGGTGTCTTGTTTAGGCAGCCATATTTTTGTGATTTCATAAGTACAAACTTTCACTTTCATAATCTATTGAAACAAAAACAATGTAGCAGCAAAATGCCCTGGTTCTGTAGGTATTCTTTTAGAGAGGCGCTTAAAAGCAGTTACCTGACAGTGTTGACCACTGCTGTTTTTCACAGACCTGTGAAAGTCTGGTCTGTCCTTTGATCTCTCAAGAAAGAACTTTGATTCTGGATTTTAGCCCGAGGTTCCCTTGTCCCAATTACCTGCCCCCCCAGCCCCCAGTTGTGTGTACGTGTCCCAGCTCATGCCTGGGTTAGTATAACAGACTTAATTTCCAACATTAAAGTTGGCTCTATTCCCTCGGGCTTTCTCTGAGTTCGTTCGTATGTCCTTTCTTTGTTCTTTTTATTTCCGTTGGGTAAAATCCCTTGTGGTCCCCTCCTCTCTCCTTGCCAGAGCTAAGCCAGGGAGAGAAGAACAGCAAACAGCATGTGGATATCAGCCATGCACATGACTAAAGGACTATCAGACCCAATGATTAAACTCTGACACTGGTCCTCTAGCTCTTACAGTTTTCTTTCCCCCTCCCACAATGTTCCCTGATCACTTAGTGTAGAAGTTGCATTGCAGATATATCAGTTTAGGCTGCGTTCCCCTTGACTCTTATTCTCTGCATTTTTATCAGTGTAAACTTTGTAATGAGTCTCGCATGGATTTGCATTAACCAGAACTTCTTTTGTATGAAGACGAAAATTTCATTTATCTGTGGATATATATATAACTACTTAGAATAGAGATAGAAATTATATGGAACTTGGGGATTTTTTTAGAAATATTCAAGAACACATTTTAGCCAGAGTAGTTTTCTATGAAATTACCCAAGGCATTTGTTTCAGGTGCCTGTCAAAACCAGAGGCACAGAGACAAGGGAAGCTACTTGAGGGCGTAAGGAGTCATTCATTTTATGGAACTGTAGTTGTTTTGTAACATGTGTATATTTTATTCTTTTTTATTGAATTTTTGTGAATTCATACAATTATATTTGATCAATTAGAGTCCTCCCCTATTATTGTACCCCTCTTGTATTATTCAAATAGAGTCAGTTTTTTGTCCCCAAATGTCCAAAAAAAGAAATATTTCAACTTAAAACCTCATTAAACATATCCCCCTTAAAATATAAAGTTATTTTTCATGATTGCACACTATTAGTGACATGTATTTGCTCTGTGTGTGGTTTTGTATTTGTGCATTTTAATTTGAATTTTGGGGGATTATGTGATCCAACAGAACCATCGAAACATTGGCAAATTCAATCACCTAGCAGCTGAAAGTTACTTAAATATTCCACATAAACTATTAGTAGCTCATTCATTCGTGCTTAATAGACAATGCATTTTTACAATACTCACTTACAGATGAGCACCTCACATACATAAATATAGATTGCTCCATATGTATAAAACTCTATGCACAAAACATGTAGACCACATATATGCACCTTATACATGTATGATCCATCTTATAACTCCTCATACACATTTCATCTAATCACTAAATTTATGAACACTTTCATGTATTAACATATAAGCTTTTACTTCGACCAAACACTAAACATGAAACATTATATATTCATTGAGTTTAATTCTACAACTTCCTCATTTGATAATAATATCAACTAGAAACAATAATATCCAAACCCTTATGTAGTACTTCAACTTCCTTTACATACTGAGTGTAGATAAATATGTAATACAAAGCACTGAAATGCCTAAATACATTTTCATAACTCCATAAACATATAGGTTTTGTCCTTTTTATTAGTTTTGAGGGCAGTTTCAAATGGAAGCAGCCATATTCCAGTGAGAATTCTCTCTATATCATATAATTCAAAATGAGCAGGTATCAAGCACCCTACCCAGTAGCTAACAACACCTTGCTCAGTCATACTGCTATAGGAAAAGCAGTGACAAAAATTAAGGAATAACTTTTAATAATTTTATTAAAATTAGGGTTTTAGTAAATATTTGCCAAATACACTACAGTCAGTATGAGTAACCCAAATTAATAAAAACTTGGTAATAAAGTATTGCTTTAGGAAAAATAAGAAGTAATTTTTACTAAAGATGTAAAACTTATAAATAATGTAAACATGAAAATGTTAAGGTCACGTTTTTAATGTGGTTCTGAATATAACAAGAGGACAAAACCAAAACTGTATTTGTTCAGACACAGAACATATCTTTTGTACCATTTTTCCGTTCTTCATACAATAAGATTTTTCTAGTTTAAATTTTAATTATTCCTTTTAATATTTTTGATAAGACATAAGCCCCAAACAGACACATTAACATAGGCCTCCACAGAGACAGGACCATCAGTTTCCATCTTCCACTTGTTTCAGTTTCAGTTTGTAGGGTATAATAACCATCAAGGTCTTCCTGTGATGGGAAAAGCTATTCCAGAATGTTCTCCTGAAGGGACTAGTCTAACAACTTTTCAGGGATAACTTTTTTTTAGTTTAATTTTTCATTAAAATTTGAGAATTTTCATACAATGTGTTTTTATCATATTCAAACCTCCTCTTCCCTGTTCAGCCCATGCTTTAAAGAATATCTTCCCACCTAATTTCATATCATTGCTATTATATGTTTAAGGCCAATGGAACGAGTTCAATCTGTGTCACGCTCTCAATTATGCTCTATAACAGTGGCCCGCCATCCCTGGAGGCTAGGTTTTTTTATTCAGTATCACAACATTAAAGATGACTGACTTTCCCTTTCCCAGTAGCTAGCTATCAACAGTTTTTCAATTTAGTTCCTCAAGTAAGATTGGTGCTTCTTACCCTCTACCCTGCCAGCTCTGTGCTGGTAATTTGTCTGCCTTTTGCTTATATAGATCTTTCACATGTTGTCTCACGATTATTGCTGAAAATTCATATGATTATCTGCCAGCTGGACTGGAAAACGATTGTGTTCTTTGTAGCACCTAGCGCATCTTTGTTTTTCTTACAATCTTCCCACTCCTCTTTCACAAAGATCCCTGAGACTTAGGAAACAAAGATTTTCTATAGCTGTCCCATTCAAGGCTAAGACTTCTGCAGTCTCTTATAGTCTGCATGCTAACCAGCTGTGGTATATCTCTTGTGTTAATCACCATCTGTTACAAGGAGCTTCTTCGGTGAGAAATGAGAGATGCCATCCATCTATAGGCATAACAATAAGTCATTAGGAGTTGGTTNTATATATATATATGTATGTATATGATCAATTAATTGATAAAAAAAGTCCTAGGCATTAAAATTCATTTGGGCCTTTCAAATTTGTTTCAGCTTAAAGACGTTAATCAGGAATTAATCTTAATGCATTTTTAAATTTGTTGGGGGGGAATAAAAAAGTTTCTTTCTATTTATGTATTCCCTGACCACATGTTGCCTGTGATTTGGTACACCTACCT
Organism: Rhizomys pruinosus; assembly: GCA_009823505.1. Lineage (NCBI taxonomy): Eukaryota > Metazoa > Chordata > Mammalia > Rodentia > Spalacidae > Rhizomys > Rhizomys pruinosus. The sequence continues at coordinate 381,356 of VZQC01013712.1, forward strand.
GCCTACAGTGTGCATACTGGCCACTGAGCTGCATGCCCATGATTCCCCACACAATTTAGTAACATTTTTTCTAAAACCTCATGTTTCAAACTACTAGTATAACACAGTCTTTTAATTTCAGCACTCTGGAGGGGAAGCAGGGGAAATTCTATGAAATTTTGAGGACAGCTGGGTCTGACAAAAAAGCCCTGGCTCCAATAAATTGCTTCTTACTAGCCATTAGTAAAAACTCTCATTAAAAACATAAACAAAAAATCCTTGGTTCAATTTAAATGGAAATTTTTTAAAACTGTTTTGTGTTTCTTTGAATATCAAATAATAATATAATTTCCTCCCTACAGGCCATGCTAAAAAGCCATATGTGCATGTGTGCCTGAATACAGGTTTATATTTTAATCTCTTGTAAATTTACAGGTTTCTAATAAAGAGTCAAAATTGTAAACAAACATGGATAGATCCAACTCATAAGAGCTATTTGCTTCTTACCGCTTGGTATTGTCAATTTTTAAATGGTCTTATATAAATAATTAATATATTTTACATACTGTTTGGATTAATTAAAAAGCCAATTCTGGCTTGTAATTGGCCCTTCCATCCCAGTTTCAGGTTTGTTAATATAATCAAACATCTGACAAATAAATTAATTTCAACAAATATCATTTTTGTTTGTCTATATTTTGTCCTTATTAAGGATAACTAATGGGGTAACAAATATTTGGCAGTAATTAAACGTTTGGCTGAGTATATACTGTCACTGAGTGGTTGTGCTCCTTCAACACCTAAGAAAAAATTTTAAGTAATCTCTAAAAGGTTCTATTCCAAATCCAATTCTAAAATATATTTAAATATATTTTATATCTAAAACATTAAAGTACTAGCTAAAATTTGGGGTGGGGCAAACATTTTGGTGCCAAGACTAAATAAAGCATTTCCAAAACACACACACACACACACACACACACACACACACACACACACACACACACATCTCCCCCTCTCACACCCTCCCTAATGAAAACCCATCTCTCCATGTGCCCCTCTCCTCTCATAATATCACGCCTTCATCGCTACTGCCCTTCATATATTGGTGATGGGCTCCTGATCCATGTTTAGTATTCAATGACAGACACTTCTCACAGGCACCGAAGTTGGTCATGTTTCTGTCTATGGAAATATACAAGCATACTCTTTTCCCATAGTTAGTATTAGATTGGGGTATTTGTCCCAACATTGTATCCTGCTATAGTACCAATGGGATTAATTATGGCCTGCCAGAGGGCTCCAATATTATAGTACTTGGAGGTGATATTTGATTAAAATTGAAAAATTGCCAAAAGTGAGTAGAGGGTTCCCTGTATCCAAAAAGAATGCCATATTCCACTCCCCCTTTTAGTATTAGCTACCTGATGAACAGAATAGTCTCTCTTGTTTTTTTAGACTTCTATATCTTTTGATTATAATCTTTAAAAGGCAGGAGTTGCATAACATACCCATAGAGAGGAACAAGTTGTAAATGTCCATTAAGTCCATTCAAACTAGCTCTTATTGTACTGGTGTGACTATTGGTTCAAGGATGGTTAAAAACCCATTTTTTCTTGAGTTCCAACCTATTTGTATGTCAAGAAATGTCACAGGTCTAATATTTATACCAGATACAGAAAAATAATGGAGAACTATTATGTTAAACTCTTAATACTCAAAGATCCGTCATGGAAATGTTAGCACAAATTAGGAATTAGTTATCAAATATTATCATGATTTTGATCCCCAGAATAGCTTAAGCCGTGTTACCAGTTTTTATTATTGAAATTATTAATCCCAATTTTATTTTAAATATAGCATTTGTTAGTTTTACTGACACTTTAATACCATATAATGTGTAAATAAAAGCTTGGCAAAAAACTGAACAGCTTTTAAATAAACCTTGACAGACATTTTGTTTTTTTAACTACTTAACTAAACCACGACCTTGAGAGTAAGCGATTTACATATGCTCCAACTACATTATTATACAAATCTCGTCTTTAGAATCAGGTGTAGTTACTGTATCAATGAATAATATATTATATATGAATAAGTGTACTAGTAAAATTTAATTATATATTTAAAGAACTTAGTTATGAATCATGGAACATTTGTATTTTAAACATGTATCTAAAATACAAGGGTTTTTTGTTTGTGTGTTACTCATATAATTTGAAACAGTGGTCTGCGCCTGTTGCGGCGCGAGTGTGCTCCTTAAACCTCACACTTGTAGCCCCAGCTGTCCTGACTCACAAAGATCTGCCTTGACCTCTGTCCTCGCCAAGTGCTAGGTTAAAGCATGTGCCACCTATGCCCGGCTCCGTAATAGTACAAGTTTTTAAGATGATCTTAGCCAGGCTTTTGGAGGCAGGTCTAACATGAATTATAATATTATATATTTATTTTTTTTTTTTTTTTTTTTTTTTTTTTTTGTATATATATATATGTGTGTGTATGTGTGATGTGAGTCGAACTAGCATGTGTGTGTGTGTTGTGTGTAGGTTAGTTGTTTTAGAAATGCTATTAATTTAGTCTGCATCTCAGAAATGTTTTTGCCCTCACCCCAAATTTTAGTAGTACTTTATGTTTAGATATAAGTATATAAATATATTTTAAATGGATGGAATAGAACCTTTTAGAACTTACTTAAATTTTTCCTTACGGTGTTGAAGGAGCACAACCACTCAGTGACAGTATATACTCAGCCAAACGTTTAATTACTGCCAAATATTTGTTACCCCATTAGTTATCCTTAATAAGGACAAAATATAGACAAACAAAAATGATATTTGTTGAAATTAACATCTATCATTTGTCAGAATATTTGATTATTATAACAAACCTGAAACTTGGGATGGAGACCAATGCTAAGCAAGCCGAGAATGTGGCTTTTTAATTAATTCGCAACAGTATGTAAAATTATTATTAATTTATTTTATATATGATCCATTTAAAAATTTGCATCAATTACCAAAGCGGTAAGAAGCAAATAGCTCTTATGAGTTGGATCTATCCATGTTTGTTTACAATTTTGACTCTTTATTAGAAACGCGTAAATTTTACAAGAGATAAAATAAGTAAACCTGTATTCAAAGGCACACATGCAATATGGCTTTTAGCATGGCCTGTAGAGGAAATTATATTATTATTTGATATTCAAAGAAACTTTAAAACAGTTTAAAAAATTTTCCAATTAAATAACCAAGGCATTTTGTGTAATTTTTAATGAGAGTGATTAACTAATGGCTAGTGAAGGAAGCAATTATTGTGAGCCTAGGGCTTTTCTGGTCAGATCCCAGCTGTCCTCAAGAATCATATCAATTCCTCCTGGTTCCTCACAGAGTGCTGAAATTCAAAAGACGGTGTGTAATATACGTGATAGTGGTGAACATGAGGGTTTTAGAAAAACTAGTTACTAAAATGTGGGGACCATTGCTATGGCATGCTATCCACCTAAGTCACACTGTAGGCAGGTAGGTGTACCAAATCACAGGCAACATGTGGTCAGGGAATACATAAATAGAAAGAAACTTTTTTATTTATCCACATACCCAACAAATTTTAGAAAATGCATTTTAAGATTAAATTCCTGTATAACTTTTAAGCTGAAACTATCTATAAAGCCCAAATACAATCCATTTTACAATTAATAGATCAATACATACAATATTATTAATGTATAATAGTATAAATTATATAATTATTTAAATGATTAAAAAGAAAAATAAATAAAAAAAAAAAAACAATAAAATAAATGTTACTTAATTAGGCATGTGTCCAGTTGTCTTCCCATTGCTCATGAGAAACGATCTCTGAGCCGACAACCACATTTCCATGGTCACAGTTCATCACTTAGGGACCCAAGCCAGGAACTCAGGGCTAAGGAACTTGGAGGCAGATGCTGAAGCACAAGTCATGGATGAATGCTGTTTCACTGGCTTGCTCCCCTAACCCATGCCCAGACCGCCTTCTTATACAGTACAGCACAACCTGTCCAGGGGTCCACCCATAGTGGGCTGGGCCTCCCACATGCTCAACAATCAAGACAATTACTCCACGGGACATGGCACAGGCCAGTTCAAGGGAGCCAATTCCCCAAATTGAGACTCCCTCAACCCAAATGTGTCATAGTTGGACACTTAAAACGGCATATCCACCACAGTCATGCTGAGATGGAATTTGAAACAGCACCATTTGAATGTGCTCTAGCAGAGGGTAGTTGTTCACTCCTCGGTTTTCAGGAAATTTATAATTTTCCATATCCATCAGTTACAAAATAGATAAATTCATGGACAATCTACCTGGTCTAAGAGTTGATTACTCCTTCAAGCCTTCTTGCTTCATAGCCACACCAAAAGCTGTGAGGCTGTTGTCCCCAGGGCTTAATACCCAGCTTGGTACTGGTCATCCCTAAGGCTGTTTGGCTACTGAGAATCCAATTGTAATTCTGATTGACCCAAAATTACCTGGGCAAAAGAATGTGCACAAATGAAAGAAGATCTTGGTATTAGACGATTAGGAAATCATAATATCTAAAGATCAGGGTATACCTCAGAATTCCACCAAAATCCAAAGGCCTGCAAACACAATTCTATCCAAGAACAGGTTGTGAAACAACTGAATAAAAACATTGAAGATGCAAGCAGAATATAAAAAGTTAGAACCCATTAGAAATGCGCCACAGTGTAATTTGTAAGCTTTGCAGTTTAAAAGGGTATAAACATGTCTTTTGAATAGTCTGGCTTGTTGCGTGGTGAGGCTTAAAAAAAGCCCGTTAGTTTGAGTAAAAATCTGGTTCATAGCATCTTTTCAGATCTGACCTTAGCAATTATTATTTGCAATTTGAAGAGAACGAAAGGACAGCCTTGGCGTGTTAGATTGCAGCCAAATTCAGTTCTGATGTAGACTCTTAGAAAGTTAAGAAAAAGTAAGTTTTCAGACTGCAATTTTTGTCAGAGAAGGATGGAAGCTGGGGTCAAGTGGGCCACTAGGTACATAAGTCACTATATGTGTGGTTTGGGCACATGGGCAAATAAGCAGTGCCCTAGGGAAAAAAACATTAGGTGCCTGAGCTGCCATGGAGTGGGTGGGCTTCAGGCCTAAATCAGGGTAAAACTAATTTATAAAAGACTGACAAGGCCAGGCTGATAGTCTCGTATGGTCCGTGTGCAAACATTGATTAATCTCAGCAGGACACACAGACAAGAAAGTGAATCGGCTTCTTGTTTATGCGTCAACATACCTGGAAGCTAGCTGCTTTCACAGCCGTTATAAGAATATGAACAATTTAGCCAAACATGTGGGTTGGGTGATTGATTAACTCCTGATGACCAAGGAAACTGTTGGTTTTCCATAGATCCCCACCCACCCAAACTGATGGCTTTGTGTGCAAACATGTGGGTGGGGAGATGATACCTCCTGGGCCCCACTGAGCTAGGAAATCACAGATTTCCATAGCCTACACTCAGGATGATGATCTTCATAACCAAACTTGTGGCTAGACAGGCCAAGAAACTGTCAGCTTCCACTGTCTCCACGTAAGCTTATGGCTTCATGAACAAACCTGCGGCTAGCCAAGCCAGGAAACTGCTAGTTTCCTCCATGCGTGTCAGCACCAGGTTGTTAACTTTCCAGTCAAACAACTAAACAGGAGAACTCACCCACATTTGCACAAAAGTAGAAATTAAGAAGGAGTAGGAAGGATTGTTAATAGCAATAGAGCCAGATCATGGGTTGCATACCTGATATCCCCAGGAATTCCTTATCAAGCCCCACAATTTGGCATCTGTTGTAATATGTGTCATTTCCACAGTGGGACCACATGCAGAAATGACACACATGAAAGCATAGCACAAGGACACATGGCATGGTGTAAATCCAAATAAAAATGGCACTTTATTCAAATACAACAAATCATTATATAGGCAGTATTGATATCACCTCCTAGGGGCCAATCCCAGACCTTGTATCATCACATCCCAATCCATAGGCATAGCCAGGGAGGTCCTTTAGGACTCTCTCCACGTGTTGTGTCCCTCTGGGCAGGTATTGGCACTGGCTGCAATGTTATCTCATGCATGCCTAAGCTCAGATTAGATATGTCCATAACATACATACAAAAAACACCAATCCTCACACATTACTCACCCACCAGAGAGAATTAACAAAAATAAAAATAAAGGAAATATTGGCACATGTAACTAAACATACAAAAAATTAATAAATGGAATACAAGGAATTCACGTTTAGCTCTGTCCCATTTTAGTTGTACCTTACACAGAGCAAAAAGAAAATTTTATTTATAATGTTACATGACCCATTAAATCATAGCAATTCTTTTTAACAAGTTTGTCAACTCCCATGGGGCTTTATTATGTACTAAGCATTGTGCAATTAGAAACTTATTTGGAAAGTGTCTCTCTTCCCTCTCTGTGCCAATAATACTTGAAATTTTCCATATTGAAATTATGCATGAAATTGGTTGTTCTTTTGTTTTTTTAAAATTAATTTTTAATTTTTTTTTTTTTTTTTTTCTTCCTCTCTCTTCTTTTTCATCCTCTTTCTTCCTCCTTTCCATACAGCGTTCCCATGTCTTCGAGGCTCCCTAATATTTTAAATTTGGTTGCAACCGTCTTCTTTATATTGCTGCTTATGATATATAATATAATATGTATATACACATGCAATATATATATAATATACTATATATATATTAATTAATTATATGATATGTATTGAGTCCATTTATTATTCTTTGATATATAGTTGAGATTAGATAAATTTACCGGGAACTTGTTCCCAGAGGAAAAGGATTCACCTTTTCTCAGCAGCAATTGATGGCATAGTTAGTTTCATCTCTAGGTGGGACCTGTGAAATTTCCCCATCCAATTGGCATGTCAACTTGAAGTTGTCCTTTCCATGGGTGTCTTGTTTAGGCAGCCATATTTTTGTGATTTCATAAGTACAAACTTTCACTTTCATAATCTATTGAAACAAAAACAATGTAGCAGCAAAATGCCCTGGTTCTGTAGGTATTCTTTTAGAGAGGCGCTTAAAAGCAGTTACCTGACAGTGTTGACCACTGCTGTTTTTCACAGACCTGTGAAAGTCTGGTCTGTCCTTTGATCTCTCAAGAAAGAACTTTGATTCTGGATTTTAGCCCGAGGTTCCCTTGTCCCAATTACCTGCCCCCCCAGCCCCCAGTTGTGTGTACGTGTCCCAGCTCATGCCTGGGTTAGTATAACAGACTTAATTTCCAACATTAAAGTTGGCTCTATTCCCTCGGGCTTTCTCTGAGTTCGTTCGTATGTCCTTTCTTTGTTCTTTTTATTTCCGTTGGGTAAAATCCCTTGTGGTCCCCTCCTCTCTCCTTGCCAGAGCTAAGCCAGGGAGAGAAGAACAGCAAACAGCATGTGGATATCAGCCATGCACATGACTAAAGGACTATCAGACCCAATGATTAAACTCTGACACTGGTCCTCTAGCTCTTACAGTTTTCTTTCCCCCTCCCACAATGTTCCCTGATCACTTAGTGTAGAAGTTGCATTGCAGATATATCAGTTTAGGCTGCGTTCCCCTTGACTCTTATTCTCTGCATTTTTATCAGTGTAAACTTTGTAATGAGTCTCGCATGGATTTGCATTAACCAGAACTTCTTTTGTATGAAGACGAAAATTTCATTTATCTGTGGATATATATATAACTACTTAGAATAGAGATAGAAATTATATGGAACTTGGGGATTTTTTTAGAAATATTCAAGAACACATTTTAGCCAGAGTAGTTTTCTATGAAATTACCCAAGGCATTTGTTTCAGGTGCCTGTCAAAACCAGAGGCACAGAGACAAGGGAAGCTACTTGAGGGCGTAAGGAGTCATTCATTTTATGGAACTGTAGTTGTTTTGTAACATGTGTATATTTTATTCTTTTTTATTGAATTTTTGTGAATTCATACAATTATATTTGATCAATTAGAGTCCTCCCCTATTATTGTACCCCTCTTGTATTATTCAAATAGAGTCAGTTTTTTGTCCCCAAATGTCCAAAAAAAGAAATATTTCAACTTAAAACCTCATTAAACATATCCCCCTTAAAATATAAAGTTATTTTTCATGATTGCACACTATTAGTGACATGTATTTGCTCTGTGTGTGGTTTTGTATTTGTGCATTTTAATTTGAATTTTGGGGGATTATGTGATCCAACAGAACCATCGAAACATTGGCAAATTCAATCACCTAGCAGCTGAAAGTTACTTAAATATTCCACATAAACTATTAGTAGCTCATTCATTCGTGCTTAATAGACAATGCATTTTTACAATACTCACTTACAGATGAGCACCTCACATACATAAATATAGATTGCTCCATATGTATAAAACTCTATGCACAAAACATGTAGACCACATATATGCACCTTATACATGTATGATCCATCTTATAACTCCTCATACACATTTCATCTAATCACTAAATTTATGAACACTTTCATGTATTAACATATAAGCTTTTACTTCGACCAAACACTAAACATGAAACATTATATATTCATTGAGTTTAATTCTACAACTTCCTCATTTGATAATAATATCAACTAGAAACAATAATATCCAAACCCTTATGTAGTACTTCAACTTCCTTTACATACTGAGTGTAGATAAATATGTAATACAAAGCACTGAAATGCCTAAATACATTTTCATAACTCCATAAACATATAGGTTTTGTCCTTTTTATTAGTTTTGAGGGCAGTTTCAAATGGAAGCAGCCATATTCCAGTGAGAATTCTCTCTATATCATATAATTCAAAATGAGCAGGTATCAAGCACCCTACCCAGTAGCTAACAACACCTTGCTCAGTCATACTGCTATAGGAAAAGCAGTGACAAAAATTAAGGAATAACTTTTAATAATTTTATTAAAATTAGGGTTTTAGTAAATATTTGCCAAATACACTACAGTCAGTATGAGTAACCCAAATTAATAAAAACTTGGTAATAAAGTATTGCTTTAGGAAAAATAAGAAGTAATTTTTACTAAAGATGTAAAACTTATAAATAATGTAAACATGAAAATGTTAAGGTCACGTTTTTAATGTGGTTCTGAATATAACAAGAGGACAAAACCAAAACTGTATTTGTTCAGACACAGAACATATCTTTTGTACCATTTTTCCGTTCTTCATACAATAAGATTTTTCTAGTTTAAATTTTAATTATTCCTTTTAATATTTTTGATAAGACATAAGCCCCAAACAGACACATTAACATAGGCCTCCACAGAGACAGGACCATCAGTTTCCATCTTCCACTTGTTTCAGTTTCAGTTTGTAGGGTATAATAACCATCAAGGTCTTCCTGTGATGGGAAAAGCTATTCCAGAATGTTCTCCTGAAGGGACTAGTCTAACAACTTTTCAGGGATAACTTTTTTTTAGTTTAATTTTTCATTAAAATTTGAGAATTTTCATACAATGTGTTTTTATCATATTCAAACCTCCTCTTCCCTGTTCAGCCCATGCTTTAAAGAATATCTTCCCACCTAATTTCATATCATTGCTATTATATGTTTAAGGCCAATGGAACGAGTTCAATCTGTGTCACGCTCTCAATTATGCTCTATAACAGTGGCCCGCCATCCCTGGAGGCTAGGTTTTTTTATTCAGTATCACAACATTAAAGATGACTGACTTTCCCTTTCCCAGTAGCTAGCTATCAACAGTTTTTCAATTTAGTTCCTCAAGTAAGATTGGTGCTTCTTACCCTCTACCCTGCCAGCTCTGTGCTGGTAATTTGTCTGCCTTTTGCTTATATAGATCTTTCACATGTTGTCTCACGATTATTGCTGAAAATTCATATGATTATCTGCCAGCTGGACTGGAAAACGATTGTGTTCTTTGTAGCACCTAGCGCATCTTTGTTTTTCTTACAATCTTCCCACTCCTCTTTCACAAAGATCCCTGAGACTTAGGAAACAAAGATTTTCTATAGCTGTCCCATTCAAGGCTAAGACTTCTGCAGTCTCTTATAGTCTGCATGCTAACCAGCTGTGGTATATCTCTTGTGTTAATCACCATCTGTTACAAGGAGCTTCTTCGGTGAGAAATGAGAGATGCCATCCATCTATAGGCATAACAATAAGTCATTAGGAGTTGGTTNCTGTGATATTTCTTTTGCCTACAAAGAATTTTGTTCAAGAAAAACTGGGGTAGGTACCTCCTTTGGAACAAAGTATACAGTCCATGAAGAACCATTTGGGGATGGGCTTGAAGGGCGAGAAGATCAGCTTGTGTTCCTGTCTATAGGTATGTAAGTCAACTCCTGCTTTTAAAGATTATAGAATCAAAATATAAGAGTCTAAAAAAAAAAAAAACCAAGAGAGGACTTTCTGTACATGGTGCTAATACTAAAAAGGGGGAGTGGGAATATGGCATCTTGTTGGAGTACAGGGAAACCCTGCACTCACTTTTGGCAAATTTTTCAATTTAAAATTCAAATATGACCTCCAATCTATAACATTGGAGCCCTCTTCTGTGCCTAGGCCATAATTAATCCATTTGGTTACTATAGCAGGATACAAATGTTGGACAAATACCCAATCTTAATACTAACTATGGGAAAAGAGTATGCTTGTATATTTCCTATAGACAGAAAAAAAAAACAAATCATGGACCACACTTCGGTGCCTGTGAGAAGTGTCTGTCCTTGGAATACAAACATGGATCAGGAGCCATCACCATATAGCTATAGATTGGCCCATCTAAAAATCAAAAAAAAAAAAAAAAAGGAAAAGCCTGAGAAAGTTCACTTCACAGGGAACCAACACTCAGGGTAAAACATAGGTCTTCCTCCTGGTATCTCTCTGTGTTGAGTCAATCATTATGACAGTGACTCCTTTTGGGACCTATTTGAGTTCTTCCTTTGACTAATAGGCATGAGATCTTTTGAAAGGATATTCTTCATCTCCAGAAACCATTAAGTAAAGAGAGTACCAAAGGCAGTTTCTGTGCTAAATAACCTGTAAAGGGCTTTGAAGCCAGAAGAACAGTTCATAAGAGGTGTAAATAAATAAGAACTATTCAGAGGGTGGGTAATGAACATCCTGGGTTAAACAGAGGACCTTACTTTGCTGAGAAAAATCTCCCTGGGGGTGGGAGTAGTTTGCCTGGCTGGGGCCTTGGCCAGCAGCCAGATGGTGTCAGTAAAAAGAAGGTGCTTTTACACACACACACACACACACACACACACACACACACACACACACATACACAAGTCATGCCCAGGGCCTGCCTGACTCAGCTAATCAAGAAATGTAGGAATGAAACTTTGCCTAGCTTGAGGCAAGAACCTGTGAGACCTGTCCCGAGGAACTTCTGAGAGTTATCTGATATCTCAGAGAAAGATGCTTTTATCAAAATCTCTGTTACCTGCAACCTAAGTTCCCCTAGGCCATCAGTATTATCCTTTTCGTTAAAACTAATTCTCACCTCAGGATGTCAACTTTCTGGTTTGTCAAAAGCCAGTTTGGGGTTACAGCTCTAATATCTTTAGTCCAGTATCAGACCATCCCCAAAAATCTTCTGGAGAACTGTGACATTACTGCTCCATTTTAATTAAAAAACAAAGGAGGGGCAGCAGGAATGAAACTTTGCCTGGTTCAAGGCAAGGACCTATGAGACCTGTCCCGAGGAACCTCTGAGAGTTATCTGATATATCTGTGGGCATTCAGTTGTTTCTGTGATTTATCTATAGCTCCATAAGTTCAGATATTGCAGTGTTTTCCTGCCTCACCTATCTCTGCAGAGTTCCAGAACCAGATGGCCACTTCCCTTGAGGTACTGAGCAAAATGTCACACCTCTAGTTTACTGGTTGCACAAACAGGAGCTCTGAAGCCCCCTCCTAGGAGCCAAGGTGGCTCGCCCTTCCTTTCCTCCTGCCCCCCACCACTTCCTTGCCCAGAGCATGGTAGCATTTAGTATATAAACACATTGCTGGCATGAATAAAGCTGAGTCTATCTCTCGGACCATCCCTTTGAGTCCATGTCTTTTATTTCTCATCAGGTAACTTCTTGCAGTCCCCTCCCCTCTCCTTGCCAGAGATAAGCCTAGGGACTGTTGGCCTGCAGGCAGGAGACATCCCTGAAGCTTGTAACTTTGTGAAGCTGCCAGCCTGGTTCTAGGAGAGAACATTGTGTGGATTGTGGCCATGAGTGATTAAAGGACCAACAGACTATATAAAAACAACCGACAAATACAACAGAGGCAAAAGGAGACAGGTCCCTCTTTTGCCGAGTGCAGGGCTAGGCAGCTTGAGTTTGGCCCAATGAGTCTATCAAAACTAAAGAAATGGGCTGGAGAGATGGCCTAGCGGTTAAGAGCGCCGACTGCTCTTGCAGAGGACCCGGGTTCGATCCCCAGCACCCACATGGCGGCCGAGAACCGTTTGAAACTCCAATTCCAGGAGAACTCCAGTTCCAGGGGAATCCGATGCCCTCTTCTGACCTCCGCGGCATTGCACAACACGGGCGCACAAACCTGCATGCAGACAGTACATTCATACACATAAAGAAAAAAAAAAAAACTAAAGAAATATAGGGAAGCCATAAGTAAGAACACCTCGATACTGGATGGGTTCATGAGGATGACTACAGGTATAAAGAATTAACTAAATCAATGCCCCTCATTCATGCTTTGATGCAACAATTGGCAAAAATAGAATCTTCCCCTGCCGTGTTGGACCTGTATTATGTTTTATCTAATACCTTGCTAATGTCTGAGTGTTTTACGGAGGTGAAACTTGTTGGAGACATATTCCTCACACCTAAAGAAACAAAGGTAAAAAGTAAATTCAGTAAGGAGGGGTATCAGGGCCAGGTATAATTATGAAATATTTAGAAGATTAATGGTCTAATAAAACATGTTATTAAAGAAGAGCTTTGGTACAAGTAGGGGAGCTGATTTGTCTAAACACCCAAAAAGTATGGTGACATGGATATTTGTGCTTGTCCCTTTGGATAAATGCCCTGATGCTAAAGTTTTGCTTTATGGTTAGGTGAGACATATGGGAATCTGTTATGGACTACTTTTAACAAGGAGCTACTGCCTAGGAGGTTCTAAAATCCTCCCAAAATAAGGGCTATTTGTTTTAATGTTGGAGTACATTCAAAAAAGTGGCAGTTAAATCCTACTACTGAAGACATTCTGTTAGCATAAAAAAGAAAATTTATGTTGAAATCCCACCCTACAAATGGACAGTTAATCTTCATGGTTCCAGAGAAAATATACAGATCACTACAAGAAAATGGGCTCCTGAGTCAAGCAAGACTGATCAGCTATATCTTACTTGCCTGTGGACACCACAGTTAGTGGCAGCCTAGTATTAGTGCATCCCCCCAAATCTAATTGACTATATAGCCCACTCCTTGGGGGGGGGGATAGCAAGGGTTTCTGTGAATGTTACTTGTATTTACTGGTTGGTTTTCTCTATATTAAGTTTTTACATGGACATGAATTAGTCTTAATATTTTTACAGAGCAGTCATGGCCATTTGGGCCAGACAAAGGTAACTGACCACCATTTCTGATACTATCTGAGCTTATGGAAGCTAGTACAAAAAAGGGGGAGATTGTGGGCATATCTAGTCTGAACTTAGGTATGCATGAGCTAACATTTCCAGTGCCTCCCAGAGGCACAAGTGAGGGACACAGGACCTCTTTGGCTATGCCCACAAATTGGGATGTGATGATACAAAAATCTGGGTTTGGGCCCTGGGAGGTGATATGACGCTGCATATATAATGATCTGTTTTATTCGAATAAAGTGCTATTTTTTTTACTTGCATTTATACCCTACCTTGTGTCCTTGTGCTGTGCTTTTGTGTGTGTGCTTTCTGCATGACTTGTACCACTGTGGAAATGACTGCATACTACTACAGTATGCCTTGAATGCATGCCTGCAGAGGCCTGAAGGTGTTGGATCCTTTGGAGCTGGAGTTATAGGAGGTTATGGGTCAGCTGAGGTGGGTGCTGGGAACCAAACTCTGATATTCTTAACCACTGATCCACCTCTCCATCCCAAGGAATAAATTTTAATGTACCATATATAATTAAGCATGTGGCATGTGTAAAACTGTCTCACTTAATATTCCAGGCAAGCCTTGGACCCATGATAGTCTTACCTTAACCTCTGAAGAGCTAGGATTACAGGTTCGCAACACCACACTTAGCTTACCAGTACATTATTAATGAAGTAAGGAATAAAATGGACAATATAATTTGGCTTACATTATAATTTATTATTACTTATGTAGTAATTGAAAACAATTTATGTGCTTTGGGTAAAATATTCTAGTAATAACTTAAGTAGTATTTCAGCTTTTTATGCTGATGATGAAGCTAAAGTCTTCTTTGCTTCATATAAAGACCTTTTCTCCAGTTTTCATTTATTAGACCAAAGTGTCTATTATAATACAAGTATTCTTCACTTGATAAGTTTATTTTCAAATAAGTGTGTGAGTAGATAAAGTAATAATGGCATAAAGGACATAAAGGGCGAATAATAAATGCTCTTTATCAAGGAAGGATCTTCTGGATTTAAAAGTTTGATCAGCAAAAAAAAAGTTTGATCAGCTACTAGAATTCTGACTAAACACTGGCTTAGTGGAGAAAGTATATACCATTGTTTAGATAGCTATTTGATCACTATTCCTGCAAGGGACAGATTTAAAATATAAGGAATAATATACCTCTTCAATTATTTAGGACAGAGTAGAAGATTGCTCAAGAAAACAGGGAACATCACTCTCATTTGACATGGGTAGATGTCCCGTGAGGATATTTAGATACAATGTTATCTGGACCTCCCAGATCAGGGGAAAATGAGACTAAATTTAGAAGGGTTAGAATTAGAAATAAAGAATCCAAGACTACCATAATTGTATAGTGGGACAAAACTGAATTTTATATGTGAAAAAAGTTAATCCTAATGGGTTATCTGATTCTATTTCATGAAAAATACAAAGTGGGTTATTAACAGCACTGAGATATCTGCTAAAATAAAGTGGAATGGAAAGGAATCTATTATAATAACTTTATTAACAGAAAAGTCTTCTCATTTGGTCTACAATATTAGTCCCAATTAAAGAGCTGAGATTAATGATATTCACTCTTGAGAATGATATTCATATTTTTATGGTAGGACATAACCTTCAAATGATGTAACTATAAGTGCAAATAGTAAATGTTCCCAACATTTAATATTTCTAGAAAAACATAGGAGCTTTTGACTAGGACTACGGGATTAGCATCACACTTATGAAATCACAGCAGTAGTTTTTGCTTGCACAGGACATACAGGATCAAGCCAGTCAAAATTCTGGTATAGATGAAGTAGATGATCTCTAGGCACCACCCCTTACTAATGAGCTATTGGTAGTTGGTTGTTGTTAGAGAGATATGGTTTGTTTCATAGGGTGTAGCCATTGGTAAGTTTCCCATGGTCCATTGGATTGCCTCACACCCATGCATTACATGGCTGGCATTAAGTAGACTTAGTGGGTTATTAGAATATAAAGCCATGAAATTGAGTGGGGAGGTATAGGTTTTCCAGAAGGAAAATGGAGGTGGATATGATATTTCTTAGTATATATGTATAAAATTCTCAGTATTATTTAAGAAAACAGGACACATATATACTCAGCTAATGTGCATAAATATACAGATGAATGGGGAGGTTTAATTTGCAAATGTCAAATGATTCAACCATGATTTACATCTTGATAAATAAGTGATAGATGATGCAATGCAGTTATCATGTCTGATGTATAATGTCAATGATCAATAGCTAATAGTGTTAAATTTGTATGGTGGAGTTATTTTTGGTCGTTAATAACTTTCTTTTTGAAAGAATAATTTTCATTTCATTAATCATACTTTAATTCCATGTAGGAATTATGGCATGTTCTGTAATAATATGTTCTTTATTATTATTTTTGTTTCAAGATTTGCAGAATTTTCTTGAGAACATTTGTTACTGATTTATAGTGGATTGGGATTATTATTGGTGGAACTGTTTGTGGTGGCATATTAAATTTTAGTGGCTCTAATTTTGTTTTCTTTTTTTTTTTTATTGATGCTTTGTTTATTTCATACATCATTTTCCAATTCAGTTCAGACATATTTCCCTTTCCCTTCCCCCCCATCCCACCCACCCCATCCCAGATCATGCATTCTGCCATAACTGTCCTGCATCTTTCTCTCAGGTTTTTTTCATTTTTTAGCAATAAGTGATCATTTATGAGTACAAGCATCCCTCATGTAAAACCAATTTGCAGGCTGTTGTGCCCAAACCCCCACAGCCGCACCATCCAGCGGGGGGTGAGGGGTTGTATGTTCAATCAAGTTGATCAAATGAGTGTCCAGACTACATTGCTGTAGTTACACCATTCACCCCAATCGCAGCCCTTACATTCTACCGTGCCCCCTCTTCTGTAGATTGTTCCCTAGGCTTAGAAAAGGGACACAGGTGGATGAGAAGCAAAACAGTCTACTTTCTCTGGAGCTGTTGTCTTGGACTCTGGTCAATTCTGGCTGTTTCCTTTCATGGGCTGACAGTTTGTCCAGGAATAACCTTTCGATCCTACTAATGAAGCTTTTGTTTTCTTTTAAAAGGGTGTATTACAGGTGTTTGGATATGAAGCAGTAATAGCTTTTGAATATCCTGAAACTTGCAGATCTGGTATAGTATTCTGGGATGCATTACTATTGAGTGTTTTAATGAATTGTTTATAATTACATGAGTAATTATGAGACAGAAATTCATATCAATATTAACAATTGTGCATATTATAGTTTTTGTTTTCTTAAAATTGTTTGAGAGTTTCATACATGCATGTTATTCATTTTGAACAAATCCACCCCCTTTATATCCCCTCCAAGTCCTCCTGTATGTTCAACCATGATCCCTCCCAACTTCATATGTTTTTTTCACCCACTGAGTCCACTTACTGCTGTCTATATGTGTCTGGGTGTAGGGCCATCTACTGGATCATAAATAACTCTTCAAGGGCAATGTCCCTGATGAAAATTGACTCTCACTCCCCCAGCAGATCAACTGTCAATAACTCCTCAGCTATTGGTGGGACTTCCTGAGCTCCCCTCCCAATCTATGCTGAGATTATGGGTGGCTTGATCTTGGGCAGGTTTTATACACCACAGTCACAACTGCTGTGAGGTTATCCATATAATAGCACTATTATGCCAAATACAGACAGTTTTTCTGTACACACTCATTCTTTTACTCTTGTATTTGACTTGTTGTAAATTTTGTGAAAAGTGATGAATGGTGAATAACTGTTGGCAAGGATATTAAGTGATATTATTGATGTTTGGTTACATATTATTTACAGGAATCACAAAATTTAAGAAATTAAAGGTTAAAATTAAAATGTAATAATATGCTACCTTATTTTTAAGGGAGGAAAAACCACATTTCATTAGTATAGTGTATATAAAGACTACTGAAGTGCACAATAATATCCAAGTGCACATTCACCCACTACTGAACTGACTCATTTCCTCACACAGGGTATGTTTCAGTTCTGCAAGCTTCATTCTAGGTGTTTTATCGTAAGTACCATTTATGTAATCTTCTCTTTTTCATTGTGCTATACATTTTAATGTTAAGGTATGTGAATACGTACCATTATTTCAATTTACCTGCCATTGCAATTCAATCTCAAGTATTGCAATAGCAATTACAATAAGTATTCAGTGAAGTAACATGTGATGGAAATTTATGACTTAGGAGGAATAGGATACACTGTGTAATCTAGTATGTAATAGAGCTAGACCATCTACATTCTTTTAGTCCACACTAGGATGCTTACACAATAATGAAACTTCCAGAAAATATATTTCAGAGAACACATTTGTTAAATGACATTTGTTAATATATCATTTTGGGACAGGACTCCCTGTAGCCCTAGCTTGTCTGGATCCCACTGTGGAGATCACATATCACATTTTGTTTATCCTTTCATCCAATCATAAAGATCTTGGTTTATACTTCATTGTTTCATTAGATCCCAGTGTTTCAAAACGGTTCTCACTGACAATTATTTTTGCTAACATGTACATTGTTTCAAAGAATTGACATGCCATTGGGATTCCTTAATTATTTTGGTGATCCTACGCAAATACATTTTTATCTATTACATGATATCAGGAAATTGATATCATCAATGTGTACAATGTGCTACATTCTAATATCTCCCATTATTCTGGCTGAATCTTTTTGAAAACATGTCTATCAAATGTTGAGTAATCCTCCATCCAATAAGAAATGAAACTTAATCCTCATTAAGGGAGCTTCTGAAAGGTAGGGGAAATGAGGCAAAAAAGGTTTCATTTGCTTAATAAATCTGGAAAACTGTACCTTGACCTAACAGTCATTACTGTGAATATATAACCAAATACATGCATATATACACATATATGTCACAAGAAGTTCAGTTCAGAGGAACCACATAAGCCAAAAAAATGAGGTCAGGTCTAATATAAGCCGTAACTTATATTTTCACATGAATTTTAAAAATAAATTAGTGTTGTTCCCATTTAATCTTAAAAAAGGCTTGTATCAGTTTAGGATAAATAATTCATTTGCTTTGGATTTTCATTTTAAATTGTATATATTGTAACAGAAATTGTCTTATTTAGCCAAATCAAGAATTTTATATTACCTATTCCCAAATTCCAAGATGCTTGAACATGTATTATTAACAATTTGGAGTGAATGCTTAAGTCAGGTATGTGGTTCAGGAGATTTTAGCTATTCAAGAATATCATCTTGCTGCTCATGGAGGTGCACACATGTAATCACAGCACTCAAAAAGCCAGAAAGTTCAGAAGTTCAAAGACTCCTTAAGATACATAACAAGTTCCAGGATATTGTGGACTATATGAAAACATGTTTGAAGTTTTACCATATTCATATTTATTCCAGGTCACAGAACTCTGTTCTTTAATTATTAATGTGGGGCCTGATAATTCCATGATGGCTGAGATGTAAGTCTGGCTGCTTACCCCAATTGCTTAGAAGGTCCAAAGGAATTGAAGCTCCTCTGCTCTCCAATTGGATTAGGTGCCTGAAATCCCACTGCCCCCCCACCCCAGGAAGTGTATCTTCTTAAGCTTCTCTTTCCTGAGGCATGTCTGCCCTGTTCTCAGGAGACAATGTGACACATCTGCCATAAAGCTTAGTCTTAGGAGACAAATGATGCAATTGCCATAAAACATAGCATTGCAAAATGCATGTAGAATTTCCCTCTATCTCATCCACATCCTGGTCAAAAGCCCACAAAACTGTTATATAAGTCCCTAATCTTGCAGCAATAAAATGAGTTTGCCCTCCAGATGCTTGCTCCCAGGTCTTCTTCAATCCTCCAGATTCACGCATGGCTCCAAAGACCTTCTCTTTTTCCTCCCACTACCCACCTCATTGTGATCCAGGCTGTCATGCTGAGGCCAAGCAGGACTGCCACACAGAGGGTCTCGGGCTAGTGGTCCAGGGCCAAGCAGGACTGCCACACAGAGAGTCTTGGGCTAGTGGTCCAGGGTCAGAAACCCCACAGCTGATAATGGCACAGCTGGCACCCAATGCAGGACTTGAGAGGACAGGACCTCTGGAGATGCACAGGAGAAACGTGAATTCTCTCCTTTGCAGGACATTGGCCTCTTGGGCCTGGCCATCCCATTCTGAGAATTGGCAGACTTCCTTTCTTTTATTACTAGTTTGCACCATAGCAAGGGACCAACTACAACAAAGGGGCAATTGATGCTTTCTGACCAAGGGGACTCCTTGGTGATAGCCGAAGGCTCTGTGTCCTCTGGTTGGACCGTGAGAGCTCGCTCGGGTGTCGGCCAAGAACCTCCTACCTTGCTCTCTTACTTCATTCAAAAAGCTGGTAACTCATGGACCTGCTAAAGGCGTTTAGGGTGGTTGCCAGTTTCCTGAAATTTGAGGCTAAGTTTGTGCTGTGTGCCAAGTTGAATTCCCCAATAGATTGTGCTATTGGGAAAGTTCCCTGGAAGCATAAGCATTCCTTTCTTTTGCTATCATGGGCAATATCCCCACACAGCAGAGGGACCCACAAATTAGGGGACTGAGGGCCCTTGTTTAGAGTCGATAAGTTAAAATCTCCCAACAAGAAGCCACCTCTTTGGGGGATGAAGTCCTTGCAGTGGCCCCGTGGATGTCTTCTGGAGACCCATATGATCCTGACTTCTGGACCTGGGTCACATACCTAACCTGGCAGAGGGAAGAACAAGATACCTCCCATCTTCCCTCCAGTTCCTGCCAGTCATTGCGGCTATCAGGCAGTACCTAGCTCTTCCTTACCAACATACCCCAAACAAAAATAAACAGACTCTATCCCCTAGGAACTTTGATAAAGACTGCCCTGTGAACTGAGGGTCTGAGAGGGACTCTTATAAAGACTGCCCTGAGAACAACCCAGTCTCGGACCTACCCATCTTAGAACAGGCTATAGAAAACACAAGAATAGATCCATCTTGCCTTAAGCCTAATTCCTCACCCGACCCCCCTCTATCCTCTGATACCTCCTTATGAGAAGCTAGGGGTAGAGCTTTCCCCGTCCACCCCCACTTTCTGCCACAGAACAGCTTTTCTCAGGCCAAATACAGTCAGGACTCTAATTGTACTGCTTTCCCCATCAATGTCGCTCCTGCACACAGCCGACCTCTAAATTGGTATCCTTACAAGGCAGATGACCTAAAAGAACTCAGACAGGCTGTCAGAGGATGGAATACAGGCCCCCTGGGCAAAGTCTATCCTCCAAAGCTTTCATGCCACCATTAACACCCCAAAGGACTGGAGAGACATTTGCTGATCTTTTCTTTTAGACCCCCTGTTTCTTCAATGTGAGGCTCTCTACCAAGATGAATGCCTCTAACAAGTTCTAGGGAACAAAACTCAACCCAATGTCACATGGGGATATGATGAGCTCTTTGGCCAAGGAAACTTCACCACGGGGGCCCGAGCAGGATATTTTGGCCAGGTCCACCTCTGTGCCCCGAAAACCTGGGACCAGATGATGCCCCACCACATACACACACACACAGACACACACACACAGACACACACACACACAGACACACACACACTGGACCCCTGGGATGACTGTTGGCAAGCAGGAATGCAGGGAACGGTCTACTATCATGGCTATGCCTGGTATCCCACCATGGACATCCACTTCTGTCAACTCATGTCTGCCCCTCAGCCAGTTCTCACTCAATTCAGCATTCTATTACAGGTATCCCAAATGGAGATAGAAGAACATGCCACTATGTCCTGGCTTCAATATGTTCAGCATGTCATGGACCTCCTCAACTATACTGCCAACCCCAATGCCTCTTGATGCTTTCTCTGTGTACCTCTCACCTGACCACTGCTTACTGCTCTTCCCTCTAATGCCTCCCTAACAGGAATGTACACTGGCTTGGGCTGGAGCCATGTTCTGTGGGTGTGTGTTCGGACTCCGGTTCTGGACATGATAGGAACACTTGGAGCCGCCCGACACGGCTCTAGGCAGGTAAAAGCTTAGGACAGAGTGACTTTTGTGGTGCTGGACAATTGATTTCTGGTCTGTGGCAGAGGGCCTGGTGGCTGGCGGGGGCTAGGTTCGTGCCCTAAGCCTGGCACGCCCTTCCCCCCTCGCAGCCAGAAGGGGTCCTGGAACGTTCACTTTTTTAACCAGCTCACTACCCCCCCCCCATTTAGTGAGACCTTCCTGCGATCTCCAACCCCAAATGCCTTCACAATGTTTCGCTCAAGACCATGTGTGTCAACCACCCTTTCTTTGGTGCAACAGCAATTTTGCCCTCTGTGTGAACTCTAATGGCTCCTGTTTTTGCATACCCATTGTTATAACCCCTCAAGGTTATCTCTATGAACAGGAAAAAGCTGCCAGGATATTGCACCCAGACCACAAGAAGAGGGAGATCCTCATGCTCATCCTGATCAGAATTGGCCTCACTCTCTCCACCCGGGCAGCAGGAACAGTGGTAGGAGCCCTTGAGAAGGCATACCATATGGAAGCTGGATTCCAGGATAGGCTTGATCAGGCCAGAACTTCCACCACCAACAGTCTTGATTCACTCCAACAACAGATAACTTTGATGGCTGGAGTGGTGTTATAGACTTGGTGAGTCCTAGACCTCTTAACTGAAGAACATGGGTAAACCTATATGTTTTGGGGGGAAGAATGTTGCTTTTATATCAGTGAGTCTGGGGTAGTGAAACAAAATGTACAACCCTTAAAGACGTCCAAAAAGAACCTTTGGTTCAATACTCTCCCCAATCCTTGGTCTCCTGGTTCTCCAACCCTTTAACCATCTGGATGCTCCCTTTCATAGGGCCTAGCGTTACCTTATGAATTCTCTTAGTAATTGCTACCTATTGCTAAGAGCCAAATTAACAACTTTGTTGAGGGTGAGACCAAAAACGTCCTTGTTCACTGCCAGGCCATCCCTGAAAGCCCTCCTGAAGATTATGATTATACTTCCTCATTATAAAAAATGAAGGGGAGCTGTGGGGCCTGATAATTCCATGATGGCTGAGATGTAAGTGGGCTGGCCTCTTACCCCTATTACCTAGAAGGTCAGAAGGAGTCGAACCTGCTCTCCATTTGGACATTAGGTACCTGAAGCCCAACCCCCAGAGAAGTGTAGCTTTCTAACCTTCTCTTCCTGAGGCATATCCACCCCGTTCTCAGGAGACAAATGACACACTTGACATAAAACTTAGTCTCAGGGGACAAATGGCACATCTGCCACAAAGCTTAGTTTTAGGAAACAAATGGTGCACCTGTCATAAAATTTAGCTACTGCAAAGTTCACATAGACTTTCCCTCTATCCCACCCACATTCTGGCCAAAACTGTTATATAAGTCCCTAAGCTTCCTGCAATAAAATGAGTTTGCCCCTAGATGTATATACTTCCAGGTCTTCTTGAATCCATCAGAGTCACCACTCACTTCAAGGATCTTCTCTGCTTCCTCCTGCTCCCCAACTCATTGTGATCTGGGCTGTCATGCTGCGGCTTGACAGGGTTGCAGGGGCTGGTGGCCCTGAGGGCAGGAACCCCACAGCTGACAATGCCACAGTTAAGATATAGATACACAGAAGCCAGGTGTGGTGACACACACATTTAATCCCAGCACGTGGCAGAGGCAGGCAGATCTTTGGGAGATCAAGTTCAGCTTGGTATACATAGGGTTTTCAAGACAGCTGAGGGACACCTTGTCTCAAAAAGACTGAAAAAAAAAGATAAAAGATATAGATTTGTAAGTGTCTGAATATTATGTATGTTTGACATGAAGCTTTGCAGATCTTCTAAGTTGACTGAATACGGACCTAAAATTTAATAATCTGCTATAACTGGAGACAAGGGTCACTTTAACTCAATGGCTAGGGTATATGGCAGGTCAATCTTTTCCCTCAGACCAAAAGCCTATGCTAGAAGATCAAACTTGGGACAAAATTAGAGCCTACCTTAATATCTACATAGGAAGTGACAATTTCCCATTGAATCTAAGCTCATTCTTTTCCACACACACATACCATGTGATGACCTATTCAAAGAATACAGATGCCTGACTTCAACATAGGCCAACAGATAAGTGACATCTCTAGGGGAATCAGATGCCAATTCTTTTATAATTTTATTATTCTTTTATTTTTATGTGTATGAGTGTACTGTCTGCAATGTGTATAAAGTGCAACCATGTCATACAATGCACATAGAAGAGGGTGTCGAATCCCCTGAACTAGAGTTATGAACTGTTGTTAGCTGCCATATAGGTGCTGGGAACTAAACCCAGGCCTTCTGCTGGTGCTTTTAACCACTGAACCATCTCTCCAAGCCCCAACTGCCCATTCTTTACCCCAAACTAAATACCCCAGAATTCATTATGAGGAATTCTGAAGCTCTCATTTCCAAATGCAAGCAATCCACAAGATTAATATTTCTCACTATGACATAAATACATCAAAATTGTCTTAGAAATTGTCACCTGGATCTCTTTTCTATAGCATCTGCAATCAATCCTCAGAAAGGAACTTTGAACCACATATACTTTTTCTACTATTTCAAATTCTATGAATGAATGGAGTAGTAAAAGCGTATTAGAACTGAGAGATAGGGATAGATTTCTGAGAATACTGAAGGGGAGCAATATATTGGAATATGAAGACACAGTCTTATAATGTAAATAAAATGCCTTTTTTTTAGAATACATTGTCCCCATATTGTATGGTGTGATGGGTATGTTGTCACATACTTCCCAAATCTCTATGAAAGGTATGGAGATTGACAGAATCTTCATATACAGGGTTCCTTGATGAAGTTTAGGCAGGACCAAGATGGTTTTGGGGGGTCTGAATCTTATACAATTGGAATATTTTTCTTTAAAAACAATACAAAAACCAGGTGTGGTGGTACCTGCCTTTAATCCCAGCACTCGGGAGGCAAAGACAGGCAGATCTCTGGGAGTTCAAGGCCAGCCTGGTCTACATAGTGAACTCAAGGCCAGCTGGAACTAAAGGGAGATGCTGTCTTAAAAAAAAACCCAAAATACAAAAAAAATCAACCGTGAAAGTGGAAATTTATTTTGAATGATAATACAGAACAAGCATTAAAATGACAACAAGCAAAAGTTCCAAACAAATTGTGTTTGTGTGTATGTGTGTGTGTATATATATATTATTATATATATATATATATATATATATATATTATGCATATTATATATATTAATTTACACAAACACCACTATGTAGCTGTACAAACTAATGTAAAATGAACATCTAAGGTGAAGGACAGAATGGTTTTCTTATTAAATCAAATTTTACATAAACATGTAGCCATGTGACCCCAAAACAAGAGCCCAAGAGTAAAAGTTGTCTCACTCCGAAAGGTAAAAATACAGATAGGTTTGTGTTAAGCCCTTAGTACTTCTTTTCACATCAAGACTTTAAAATAAACTATCTTTTCTAAGATTACCACTTATAAAAATCTTGTTTCAAGTTACAGTAAACGATTTATCAGATAAACACTTCTAATGTTGTATATTTAACCATATGCAGACACTTGTCACATTTAGCAAATGGAAAACTTTTTCCATGAAATGTTTCCAAAAATTCCAGATTCTGGTCCATCTTGTAGGTTAGAATGATTTAGTAGTTCACATTTATGTTATCAGAACCAATGGAACCATTATACAAATAAGTCAGAAGCTAAAGCTTACTTGGTTGGAGACAAATGACTTTTTATTTGGAGACAAGATTCAAAAGACAGTGCTTGCTTTTTATATTTACATCAAATCAGATGGGCTCTGAAGCAGCAAGCCTGGACTCTAGAGTGATGACAATGTTGATACATTAATTGTAGCTGCCTTCTACCTGTGCTCAAATTGCTCTAGTAAGATGATCCACTCACTGTTATGAAGACAGGTAGAA
This sequence comes from Rhizomys pruinosus, assembly GCA_009823505.1. Taxonomy (NCBI): domain Eukaryota; kingdom Metazoa; phylum Chordata; class Mammalia; order Rodentia; family Spalacidae; genus Rhizomys; species Rhizomys pruinosus. The sequence goes on from VZQC01013712.1 coordinate 406,915, forward strand.
GCCTATCAGTTTTAAGAAACTATGGATCTTTGAATAACAGAGTCTTCCAGAAAATGGAATTTCAGGGAAATGTACAGCGAACAAAATTTGTTCAAGGCTGTCAATTTTATTTTCTGCATGCTGAGATGTTAAATGCACACATATAGAGTACATGCAGATAACCCATTTATTTTTAAACTTTACATCATTTTTTCTTGAAAAAGCAACTGTGGGTATTTGTGGTATATAATGACATTTATCTATCTTTGGTTCTATGTTTTAGAGATACTTTTCCAAAAAAATAAATAGGCATGGCATGAAAAATAATTCAACTATCGTAAGAGAAAACTCTTATAAAAACTCGAGCAAAAAATATATAACTAGTATTTGTTTTAGACATTTTTTCTAATTCTCTCACCAGAGCAATTTTTAAAATCACGTTTGCACACTATATTGAACTATACAGCAAAGACACAAAAATACCATAAAACAAAATACTATTTTCACTTAAAATTGTTTAATAATTGTGCATTCTAAATATCAATCGGTAAAATATACTGACAAAACTGAATCTGAAGACATACATGAAAATAAACATGTAGTGGTATCTGCAGATCCTATATATTTTCAAAAAAGAAAAGGAATATATTATTCCAATTATCTTATTTTTCAGAATATATCTACATGTGAGAACTTTTAGAGAACTGTTTCAACGTGTTAACTGTGTTATAGCTTCAACTCCTGTGACAACTAAGGAGCATCATTTCTTGATGAACTCCGTCTCTTTTCAAGTAAGATTTTTGAATCATATAACTCTCTCTCCCTACAGCCTAGAGATGGTCCCTTCAGGTACTTTGCTTCAGCTGCCTCATACTCTAACCCATCAACAACAGAAATTGAACATATTATTGCTTCTGGTAGAAGAACTTCCATGATGAACTTAATTTTTTCATCTTTTATCTGGGCTAGAATCTTTGGGTCTGTTTGCTTATAGATTTCTTGTAGATATTGCACCACCTCATCCAACTGATCATCATCTTCAAAGTAGGTTTCAATGCAGGGTATAATTCTCTTTGCACTCAAAAATATATCCAGCCATTTGGATCTTTTTGTGCCCTTTATAATGCCCAGCAGATGATCTTCTGTGCCTTTTGCCTTTACTATGAAGTCCACTAGGTTCTTGTTAGCTCGGTCCCGAGCAGGCTTCATTCGGTCAGGGAGAACTTTCTTGTAGGACAATATCTTAGATTGGGATGTCATAGCCAGTGGTTCCACTGCATCTTCATACAGCTTTGGAAATGTACTTCTGAAGGTATCTTGTATGATTGTTTTCCTGACTGGATAACTAATGTCAGCAGCAAAATACTCAAAGAAAGAGCCGGAAAAAGAATCACAACCTAATCTAACTCTATAATCACAAATCAGTGAGATGCACCAGTCAATACTATCATGGTACTCCTTCCTGGCTTTCTCCACTAGTGCTTGTTTCTCTTTGCAGTCATATCTTTTCAACCTTCTGAAAGACACCCTAACTCCTTTCTTTTGAGGATTCATGTTTGGCTCAACAAAAATCACACTTGCTTTCCTTTCTTTTCGTCTGATACTTTTTATCACTGCTGGCCAGTATGGGTATTTTTGATGCTTGAACCACACTATCATTCCTGCTTCAAATGCACGTGTTTCATAACGAAGAACGAAGTGTGGAAGGTCTTCATCGTCGTCATCTTCATCCTTTTCTAATGCAGCTGCAGTAGTGGGATTTTGCTCCAACAATCTGCCAGAAGCTCGCGCTTCTTCCTCAAGATCTTCCAAATCCAGTCTCTGACTTACTAGATCACAGGGGACAGGATGAGAGGGAGGAACTGAAACTTGATATTCCCCTGAACACTCTACAGTGGGTATCTCAGAGCCCACTTCTGATTCTACAGAAGTTTGGCTCTGGCTGACATAGCTGCAGGGGTTCCCATCAGATGGGCCCTCTCCAGGATCCTCCATATCATTCTCTGAAAAGGTGGAACATTCAGAGGAAACAGCTGGGACATGTGGGTTGACATCTTGTTCCTCTTCTTTCACAGCTTTGGGCACTGTAAAGCCATCTGACGGTGGATCATACTTTTCTTCTTTAACATAGTCACTCTCTTCTTTGCATGGGACATTCACAGATGAAACATCCATCTTTTTCTTTTCCTCTTCTTTATCATCATCACCACCATCATCACCATCATCACCACCACCACCATCATCATCATCATCATCATCAGCGAAAAGTGATGCGTATCTTTGGTAGAAGCTCAAATTTTGTGATGACTCTGTTTCCATTTCACCTAGACTACCATCAGCAGCAGCAGCAGCAGCGAAAAGTGATGCGTATCTTTGGTAGAAGCTCAAATTTTGTGATGACTCTGTTTCCATTTCACCTGGACTATCAATGGTTGTTGATGACAGGGACTTTTGGTACAAGCTCAAATTTTGTGATGACTCTGTTTCCATTTCACCTGGATTAATATCAATGGTTGTTGACGACGGAGACTTATCAGATTGAGACTCATTGTTAGATGAAAACAGTAGCACAGAAATTGGGTCTTCATGGACACTGCCTTCCTGTTTCCGATACTTCTTATGAGGTGGTGAACCAGACAGATTTTGCGGCATGTTTTCAGACAATTCAGTGGTATCTTCTTCATCTGCCGTGCTTTCTTGACTCAAATTTGTTCTCTCTTCCAGGATATCCAGTGCTGCTTTTAGTGCTCTTTCATAGGCTGATTCCTCCCTCGGTGAAGCTGTGGCTTCTGCCTGTTCTGCTAGTGAGGACATAATGGCTTCAATTTCAGATTTACTTAGGACCTTTGCTTCTGTGCTGTCGACTGTAATTTTTTCATCAAGTGAGAGTATTTGAACTTCTAGAGAAAATGTCTTTTTTCTCTGACTGCTTGATGAAATTTCAGATCGAGATAAAACTTTTGCTGGCCATAACTGGTCTTTACAATTACACAGGACATATTCAGCATCCATTATGGTTTAGATTAGTGTGCCAAGTAGTAATTACTATTTGTTATTAGAGATTGAGAGTGGCTGCCCTTGTGACAACAAATACAAGTGCTACCAAAACAACAGTCTTATTAAAGTTTCTTTTGATTTAGAACTACAAAGAGTTTATGGCTTAATATGACCTTTTCTCTTCCACAAAAATTTCCCCAGGATACTTGAATATGTTGTTTGGATAAGAGAACTCTGGAAGATAGTGAAATAGGGAAAAGCGTATTAACAAATAAAATGATCTTGCCAAAGTAGAAGGTAAACAATTACAAGCAAAAGAGATAAACTAGAATGTACAATGTTTAATGCTAGACCAGACATATGAAAAGGCAGCCTAATGTAAAGGTAGGTAGTTTGAAAAAATGTGTATAGTACCTAAAATGTAAGAACTCCCATGTATTTTCCATGTAATCAATGTGTATATGCATCAGCATTGGTAGAAGTGCTCACAGTGATCTAACAGAGTATTTGTATGTTATCAGATACTTTGATACTTTTGAATTCTTAGTATTATACCCCTAGTAATGGATCTATACATTTAGTATTAATGATAATATGGTGGGCTTCTTAGGTTCCTAGGCCTTATCTTTAGTGTCTTACTCAGAAGTTCTGTATCAGCTAATATTTTTTAATTATACTAAGTTTTCAAATGATTCCAATGCTTCATAAACACTAAAAAGCAGTGTGTGCGCTGAACATGTGGCTTTACCCTAAACTTTCGACTGAATATAATGTCAATGTAAAAGATGGTTTAGAAAGTAAAATGCTATAGCTACAAAGCAGGAAGAAAAATAAATTATCCTTTAAGAATTCAGAGTTTTTGTAAATGTGAAATGTTTCAAGATATAGGAAGACTCTTACCCTCCGTCAAGTGGACCCTGGCACTCTGGCCTTGTGATCCAGCTGCCTTGATTCTCACTCCAGCAGCTTACCAATACAAGCCTCCACACTGCTGGGTACCTCCCTGCTTGCACTGCCTTTCTGGGATCAAGTGGTATCACACACAGATGGAGGTTCTGATATTAACCAAGGCTGTGGTAAAGGAAGATAGGAAATCAAATCAATTAAATGGAAAAAATGGAAAAAAAAACTTCATACCCCAAACCTAGTTGGGCATGCCATGGTGAACATGGGGATGAGGTGAAATTTCATCCTTAATGTAGATGTCATGTGTACTTTTCCTCCTGTTCTATAAGATGAAATGCTCTTAGAAACACACTCTATGTTGAAATCATCTCACTCCAGAAAAGCGTGAGGTGAGACAGGACAGAAGGGAGGCTAAGAATTGTGTATATTATGTGTCATAGTGTAGACTTTCTATTTTATTTAAAATACATTTTTATTTTAATTTTATATGTATGAGTGTATTGTCCGCATGTATGTAAGTGCACCTGTTTCATGCAATGCCCAAAGAGGTCAGAAGAATGTGTCAGATCCCCTGGAACTGGAGTAACAAACAGTTATAAACAACAAACAGTTGTTAGCTTCCATATTAGTGCAAGGAATCTAATCCTGGTACTCTGCAAGAGCAGTCAGTGCTCTTAAAGTCATCTCTCTAGCCCCTATATCTTAACATCAGTCATAATGTAGATTTCTTATTTATACTTGCAATTTTTTAATGAAATAATATTTACATGACACACTATCACAGTCTATTAATTTCTTCACTGCTTTGTTTGCTTCATAAAACTGCTTGTCTAGAAAAAATTTAGGCTTTCTTGTACATTCTACTATGTGATCAGAAAAAATTCACCCTATTGGATATGTATAGGCAGGCAGGGCCTTAACCCAAGATCCTTCTTTTGGGAGGATGGAAAGCATGCTAGCCAGTCAGGAGCCTTTCTTGAGTTTATAGAATTTTCTGTTAAATGTAAGTGTTTGGGGATGGGGGATTTGACTCAGAGGAGAGTGCTTCTTTGAGGTATTTGAGGACCTATTTTAAATTCCCAGCAACTCTCATGATTTAAGACTGCAGATTAATCAACCATAAATGTTAGACCTATGCCCCTCTTCTTCTCTTAAGGTTCAGGAATCATTTTTGAAGACGGGAAGGGGAGCTGGAATGAATTTAAGAGCCAAGAGTAGTGGATGAACACAAGGAACCTGTGTTTTCTGGACACCACAAGGTAGCTGCACAAATAAACACACAGTGTTTGTGAAACAATGTCCAAGACCTGCGCAAACCCATTCCAGACAGGAACACAGCAAAGATGAGGGAGTTTAGCAGGAGTCCCCACCCCTAGCTGAAGATCTATTGGCAACTGATAAATGCTCAGAGAGGGCGAGTCAGTTTTCCTTACTGGTGTGTCACCTGGTTGGTTGCCCAGATTACAAGAGATAAACTCACATCCAGGAGCATTTTGGAAACATAGATTAGATTCAATAGACCTTAAAAAAGGCAAATAATAGAGAAAAAGAAGTTGAGGGCTGGGAGGTATTAACATGGGAGTGGGAGTAGGGAACTCGATATGATCAATATAAACTGTACAAAATTCTTAAATCAATAAAAATATTTTTAAAATATATAATCTATATTAATAAAATTTATTGTGCATTAAATGGCAAAAATTAAGACTATAAATGAGTCAAATTGATTTAAGGGTTATGTTAAGGGTTATAAGATAATAGGATCAAGTTTTCAGGACAGTATTTTTGCTTATCCAGATGCTCATTAAAATAGAAATGATATAAAAACATAAGAATACATGAAACTATACAAGTAAGCATTGTGAAAGTTCTGTATAGATCTTTGTAGACTTTTTTTACATAGAAGAATGCATGCCATTTCAAACCAGGTTCAGAGACCCTATTTAGGAGTACAGCTTATATATCACTCTAAAGAAATGTTTTTCATGTAATTTAAAATAACTTTTTTTTGGTCTTTTTGAGACAGGGTCTCCCTGTAGCCCCAGGTGTCCTGGAACTCATTCTGTAGACCAGGCTGGCCTTGAACTCACAAAGATCCGCCTGCCTCTGCCTTCCAAGTGCTAGGATTAAAGGCATGTACCACCAGGCCCGGCTAAAAATAGCTTATTTTAAATGAAGCTTTCCCTACACTTATATTATATCTCAATTTGTTCCATGAAGACAAGAAAAAATAAGCATATATATATATATATATATCTTTTTATCATATAAAATGGTAAATCCATACCTTACTCTGCAACTGTATAAAATTGTTATTTTTATATTTTTCAGATGTGTTAATTAGTGCAGTAAACAGATATTATATTATATAGAAGAGATATATATATATATTATATAGATATATCCTCACAGACTGCGATATATCTTTTAAGAGAGAATATGATGATTGCAATTCCATAACTTTCTCCTTCCTTGAGCTTTATTTATTTATTTATTTATTTTATTAGGATTTTATGTGTAGAAGTATACTGTCTGCATGTAGAGGGGTGCACCGTGTTGTGCAATCGGCCAAGGTGAGAGAGGGCGTCAGAGTGTCCCCTGGAACTGGAGTAAAGATGGGTCTTAGCCGCCTTGTGGGTTGTCTGGGAAATCCACCCCAGTCCTCTGCAAGAGCGTTGGCAGCACTCGTAACTGCTGAGCATCTCTCAGCCTCTTGAAGCATTTTTTTTAATGACATTCTCAAAACTCTTCATATGGAGGTTCATGTTTTCTATTCACCAGATACATAACATACTATATAGTATGATATGACATGCCATATATCATCTTTAAAACTGTTTTTAGAGAGATAACGTTTCTGGATTTTTTTTTTTTTGGCTTTTTTGGATTTTTTGTTTAGAAAGTGTCTCCTTGTAGCCCAGGCTGGTCTGGAATTCACTGTGTAAACAAGGCTAGCTGACCTGTGAGCTCTGTGGATTCTCCCTCTCTGCCTTCCCAGGGCTGGGGCTAAAAGGTGTGCTCCATCACTCCTGTATTAAACCTTCATTTCATTTTTATTCTTAAACTTAGGCAATACAGAAAAAAAATGGTTTGTGTGTGGTGTTTGTGTCTGTGTGTGGTACGATGAGTAAGTTGTGGCATGAACAAAGAGGACAAAAACATGAGTTATAATTGAAACAGCAACCACCCTACTCATATGGTCATCTGATGAATCTAGAAATTCCATTACTGGAAAAGGCAAGTAATTGCAGAAGTATGCATGTATGCCTATTTAGGAGAGTTTATGTGTATGAAACAAAATGGGCATGATGTTTGAATTTCATTTTTCTTTTACAACTATACAAACATTCATGGGGAAATCTCATTAATGATACTACAGTGAGTTAAAATTTTAAAAAAAGAGAAAAGGAATCAAATTTTAAAAAGAAACCTGACTACCTAGAAATGTCAAATGGTAACATGGAAGTTTCTTTTTTCTAGTCACACAGATACACAACCGTATTTACATATACATGTCTTCACTTTAACTGACCATTACTTGATCCTCCTCCTATATATTATATCCATGATATATATATATATATATATATTATATATATATATAATATGTTTAGACCAATTAGATTTATGAATATTCTGTTATCAAATACTTCCATCAGTTTTATTGTATTTTTACATTAGTAAACTTTTTAAGCCTCACAGAATAACAGAATGTCTAGTAATACAAACAAGGACTGCCAAGTTCAGAAATTAGCATGACCAGCTATGCTGCACTGAAGCCTTAATTTAGAGGTTGAAATATGATCACTCCTTTCCCCTCTGTGAACTTACAAAGCCTTGGGAGACACAAAAGTTCCCAAATATTAATGCCTTCAAAATGCCAGCCATTCTCTTAAAACTACACATCATTCCTACCACTCCAGACCATCACTCCTATTTTCTCATCTTAATTACAGGGCTCTGAAAAGTTACTAGAAAATAAATTTAAGTCAGACATTACCTTGAAGCTTCTTGTCAGCTGCAGTCTGGTGAAATGCAGCTCCTCCCCTAAGACTGGCTAGGCAGAACCCACAGGCAAGTGGCTCAGAGAAGGCTCCACCCCTGTTTGTGATGCTGAGCAGAAGGTTACTTATTCCCTGAAAGAGAGACACAATTGCCAAGAGAAATCCAATGAAGTGTTAAAATGTGAAACTGATAATTTTTAAAAGAACTTTATCTACAGTGTAATGGCAACAAGAGTGCACTTTCCATTCAAAGACAGAGTGGATGATTTCTCGAAGAGGTAGCAAATTATGTTACTCCATAGTAAGAAGTTTAAGTCTTAGATGTTTTCACTTGCTTTATCTGGCATCTTGTATGTCTATAAGTGATTTATAATATGTATCCATTATAAAGATGGGCTTGATGATGGACTTTTTATACATGCTTATCATGTGCATTCTTTTTATCCACATTTCATTGCACTTTCTTCTTCCCTTCCCACTCTCCCTAGCCCCTTTCCTCTTCTCCCACCTCACTTCTAACACACCCCTCTCTCTCCTCTCTCCTCCCTCTCATACACACACATCCACAGCCACCCCCACATCCCCCCACCACTTAGAATAAGAAAAGAGAGCATAAAAAGAAGAAAAATATACACTAAATTCCTGGCTAAAGATAGATTCAAAAGTTTTCAAAAAATACTTGCAAACCAAATATATCAAGCTTGTAAAGCTCCTTTAAAGTACAGCGAGAAGGATATTTATTAGGACTGTACCAAAATTTATATTATTTGAGAGAAAACTGACTTGCTTTACTTTTCTGTTTCTAAAACATGACATGTCTTTTTTTACTCTATTTTTTTAAACTTTTCAGGAAAGATTCAGAGATTGCTTCACATGCAAGCTTATTTCTAACTAGAAGTTGAAAAACACTGGTTTGGCATGAAACTACCTGTTTTTTATATCCTCATCTATAATGGGAAATTTTTCTAGTTAGTTACTGGAACAATAAAAATCACTCTATTTTCTAAACTGTCTTTCTAACAGCATAAAATAGCTGATCTTCTAAGATAATTTATAAATTTATAATATATAATTTATTAAAATAAATTGACCCTATAGAATTAAACACATCATTATATAGTCTAGAGAATAACTAGACAGACGTTATTTGTGAATTTATTTAAATAAAGAGAATTATTTAATTACTCTCTTCATACTATTTTTCAATCTGCCAATTTCACTTGGAAAATCCAATGGCACATAAGTATGGTCTTTAAATTTAAAAACTCCATTTCCATGACTTTATTTTGTCTACATACTCCATACAAATCAACAAATATTATACAATTTCCATGGATATTTTTCACTTTTGTAAGTGCTATGATAACCTAAAATAAATGCTTATAGGAGATCTCCCAAGACCAGCTGAAGCGCAGGAAGGTAGGTAGGAGCTGGGTGCTTCAGCAACGCTGATTGTTGATTGACTTAATCTAGTTATTCCAGTTGTCTTTGGCTTAATTGGCTTTTGAGGCAGTGGGGGCGGAGTTATCCTCCCAGCTGGTATAAAAGGTAGGGTTGTGTGAGTCTTGAGATCTGAGATCTCCTGAGACCAGCTGAAGCACATGTACTGGGGCTCGGACTAAAGAGCACCCCCCCCCCAACTGGGATTAGGAAGGCATCTGAAGGAGGCAAGCAAAGCAAGACTTCAACACACTGAAGAGGCATTTGGGACTCACACTGGAATACAGGCAAGGAGAAGCCCATATGATAGGAACACGAAGAAGAGACAACACGCGAAAGGGGCAGGATAATCCCACACCAAGCTCTACCAACCCTATGGAAGATTCCTACAGTGAGATCCCCCTGGGGATGACTCAGGACACAGGTATCAGAAACACAATTGGGAACATACTTAAAGAACTACAAGATTATAAAGAGCAAATCAAAGATTTAAGAAAAGAGAATGAAGAACTCAAGAAGGACCTAGAGAGAGAGAATGACAAACTCTGGAAGGAAGTAGAAACACTGAAAAGATCCCATGCTGAAAAAGATAAGGAAACCAACCAGTGAAGCAAAGAGCTACAGGAAGAGATTGAGAAGCTCCAAAAGGAAGTAGAAATACTAAAGAAATCAGAAGAGGAAATGAAAAAGGAAA
>VZQC01013712.1:418239-485130 GCA_009823505.1 Rhizomys pruinosus
GTTATAAACTGCTTGTGCATCCAGAAGGGAGTCATTTTGTTTAATATGTGTAGTCACGGTTGGTCATTCCTTCTCCAGTAGATGACTGCACATGAATTTATATATAGGAAGTAATAATAGGACATGGTGGTCTAAAAAAATAACTTGGACAATATGAAGTTGAAAATGGTATGTGTTGTAGGGGATCTGGGAAACATGTAGGGAGGAATCAAAGGTAGTATGATCATAATGCATTTTATGCATGGATGAAACCTGGGAGGAGAAGCATATCTACAAGTAATAAATTATACACTGGAGAAATTGCTCAGTATGAACAGCCCTGGGTGTTCTTGTAGCACACATTGTGCCTAAAAAACATCTTTCACTTCAGTACCTGAGGAGACAGTGTACACATCTGACCTCTACAATCATTGAATGACATGGCTGTATTTACATAAAATAAAAATAAACACTCTAATAAGAAAATAATAATAAATTATATACATTGGTGTTTGAAGTATGAAGAAGCATCCACAGCATGGAAAACATTATCACTCTCCATTACCAAGTACAAGCTAGAACAAAAAAGTAGAATTTGTTAACGATTATTCCAAGTATCTTTTTCAAAATGGGACTTGGATTTAGAAAGAAGTAGAATTTCCACAAAAGTTGAACAAATGCTAAATTAGTACCTTGAAGCTAGTGGAATTGTATTGTAAAATAAATTCTTCATTTACTCTATTGAAACAAATATGAAATTTAGATCTCCATACTAGATAAAAGAAAGAGCATTTAAAACTCCTGGACTAGGACTAACCAATAACTGAAATACCTAGGTACTAGATCCTAGATTAGCATTGTATGGATACTATTCCCCACATTGCTTGTGGAAATCTTGGTGATATGAATTGTTACAAGAAACATACAAATTAATTGCAGACTATACTAATTATGCTGCAATTTGGGTATGACAAGAGAATAACCATCCTCATGGGACAGAAGTCAATATTTTTTTGTATAAATGGCACAGGGATTTTATAAAGGAAGACAACTTATTATTTTAATGTAATATAAATATTTAAAATTTTAAATCACTGAAACTTCAGAAAGAAGAAACCAGCAAAACTGAAAAGGTAATCTTCAAGTATATTGATATTTCTCTCAGTAATATTAATGTAGAGATCATAAGTCAATAAATGCATATGACATTTATGGCATTTGGAATCATGAATTTCAATATATTTGAATAAAATGATCTTCTGTTTGAAAAAAAAATTAAATAGGTGTATATTATACAACACTGGTTTAAAAGTTCTGATAAAAACGGTAATGCACCTGAGTTAATTGGAAATATAAATTGTCCACATTTGTTTTACTTAAAATCTGTATAACAATAACTTTGGGATTGGCACATACAAATGTTCTCTATAATTTTTCTGTTGTACAGTATCACTTTGTAGCATTCTCTTTTACCTGTAGGATGATTTAATTTAAGGAAGTAAGTTTGATTCCCAAGTTAACAACAGATACATGCACAACCGGGTTTATTGCAGCTTTCTTCACAATAGCAAACAGCTGGAAGAAACCCAAGTGTCACTTAAATGATGAGTGAATAAAGAAAACGTGGTACATCTACACAATGAAATTTTATGCAGTGGTAAAGAAAGACGACATCATGAAATTTGCAGGTTTTAAATGATAGGAAGTAGAAACAGTTATGCTAAGTAAAGTGCAACAGTCCTAGAAAAACAATGTGGTGTCCTTCATTTGTGGATCCTAGCACCAAATCCTTATTTGTAAAGCAAAAGCAAACAGTATTTTTTATTCTTTTTTAGTAAATATAATACCTGATGCTACTATAAAAAAAAGTACATTAGCAGGGTGTGGTGACACATGCCTTTAATCCCAGCCCTCAGAAGGCAAAGACAGGTGGATCTCTGTGAGCTCAAAGCCAGCATGGTGTACTTAGTGAGTTCCAGGACAGCTGGGGCTATAGGGAAACCCTGTCTCAAAAAGACCAAAAAATTACATTAGAACATACATCAACTTACTGTGTAATTTAGGAATGTAAAGTAAATGTTTGTTTTTACCTGCATGCAACTCTACTGTTAAAATGTGATCCCTTTCTAGAATTAACCTACCATTTATTTTCAGACTATGATTTTTGGTATATGATGGTGGGCATGTATACATGTTTTAGAGTAACAAAGTTAAAATGGAAAAAGGTGAATCAAGAAATATGATATGGAAATAACACACAGTTTGTTTTCAGAAGATACAATTTTAGTATAGGTGCAATGTATCATGATGGTGTAACTAGCCTTTCTGGGTGGTTAATGACCATACTTAATACCCATACCAATTTGGCCAAGGGACCTAAGGGATAACTTTGTTTCTTGCCCTCAGAGGTCAACTAAGTCTCAGGGGACTATGCATGGGGGCATCTCTTGAAATGTCCTGCAAATGTGAGTCACCAGTCTTCCTGTATAGGGAGATCTTGGAGATCCACTAATAGGACTTCAGCCAGTGTCCAGTCTATAAAGAGGAAAGTCTGCTCATGCTTCAAAAGGGGAAGCCTGGTCTAGCAAGACCTGATTTTGTCCTTGAGTGGATGGAACTGGTGACTGGAAAACCGAAAAGAGCCAGCCCCCCCCCAAAAAAATAAAATAAATAAATAAAAAACTGAGTGACACCTGAAGACCAGATCCTCAACCAACCTTGAGAAAACAAAAACTTTGGTTAATCTGGGTTGTGTGGNTTTATCAGATTGAGAAAGACTTGCTTATTTTGTAGTGTGCTCACTGTTTATTTTAATCATGAATATTTGTGAACTGTTGTTATGTGGGGTGTCCCATTTATTCCCAGGGAGATCCATGTGGAAAACACGTAGGGGAAAGCACAGCACATGGACTCAAGTTAAGGTGTCCAAATATGGAGAGAGCTTTATTCCAAAATGTCTGGCTTATATAGACAGCATGACTTAACTCCCATGGCCAAATCCTAAAGCTTTTCATCACTATATCCCACCCCATGGGTGTGGCCAGGGAAGTCCCATTGGTTTAGAATGCTACCCATCTTAACTAAATTTTCCCACATTGTTAAATGCTTTGTGTATATCACTTGGTAGCACTTTTCATCTTTTTCAGTCTTCCAGTATGGTGAGTTAAATGATGGATTTGGAAATGGTAAACAACCCTTAAATTCCTAGCAATAATTTCATTTGGTCATGATATATTGGATTTTAAAAAAAATTTAATCCTTTATTTGTAGCCATAACTTTCCAGAAACTTTTCTAGCTTAGACACACAAATGGGTTAAATTTTTTTGACTACCACAAGTCCCCTAGTGGTGATTCATTTACTTACAGAGATTAGACATGGTCTCTGTTGTTTTCCATATGTGGTAAATACACAGGGAGTATTTTAGCAAAAGAATAAGAAAAAGGTTGTAATGTTGCAACATAACTTGCATGCCAACTCCAGCTGGGACTGTCAGAAAAGCCAGGAGTATTAAATGTAGGGGTATTGTCTCCTCTTCATTAATGAGCATCTTAAATTAATAGAAGCTCTTGAAAGGCTGAGAGTTCACAGATTTCAAAGTGCAACACCCTGGATTTTTGAAAGGTAGACTCATAGACTATGTGGCAAATAAAAATTTCAAATTGTAAAAGTAACCCTCAACTTCTTTCTGTTGTTGTTTTTGTTCCATTTAATTTTATATTGCTCCAAAATATGTATCTATATATACCACACACTTGCCAAAATTATGAGAAATGAAAATAAACTATAGGTTAATTCCAAAACAAGTTTAGGGATGACATTTTTAAAATGTATTGTTGTTATTAAACTATTTCCATACATCATACATCATTTCTCAATCGAATTTAGAGTCACTTCCCTTTCCATACCCCCCACCCCACCTGAGTACCTGCACTCTGCCATACGTGTCTGGCATATATATATATATATCTATATAGATATATATATATATATGCCAGACACGTATGGCAGAGTGCAGGTACTCAGGTGGGGTGGGGGGTATGGAAAGGGAAGTGACTCTAAATTCGATTGAGAAATGATGTATGATGTATGGAAATAGTTTAATAACAACAATACATTTTAAAAATGTCATCCCTAAACTTGTTTTGGAATTAACCTATAGTTTATTTTCATTTCTCATAATTTTGGCAAGTGTGTGGTATATATAGATACATATTTTGGAGCAATATAAAATTAAATGGAACAAAAACAACAACAGAAAGAAGTTGAGGGTTACTTTTACAATTTGAAATTTTTATTTGCCACATAGTCTATGAGTCTACCTTTCAAAAATCCAGGGTGTTGCACTTTGAAATCTGTGAACTCTCAGCCTTTCAAGAGCTTCTATTAATTTAAGATGCTCATTAATGAAGAGGAGACAATACCCCTACATTTAATACTCCTGGCTTTTCTGACAGTCCCAGCTGGAGTTGGCATGCAAGTTATGTTGCAACATTACAACCTTTTTCTTATTCTTTTGCTAAAATACTCCCTGTGTATTTACCACATATGGAAAACAACAGAGACCATGTCTAATCTCTGTAAGTAAATGAATCACCACTAGGGGACTTGTGGTAGTCAAAAAAATTTAACCCATTTGTGTGTCTAAGCTAGAAAAGTTTCTGGAAAGTTATGGCTACAAATAAAGGATTAAATTTTTTTTAAAATCCAATATATCATGACCAAATGAAATTATTGCTAGGAATTTAAGGGTTGTTTACCATTTCCAAATCCATCATTTAACTCACCATACTGGAAGACTGAAAAAGATGAAAAGTGCTACCAAGTGATATACACAAAGCATTTAACAATGTGGGAAAATTTAGTTAAGATGGGTAGCATTCTAAACCAATGGGACTTCCCTGGCCACACCCATGGGGTGGGATATAGTGATGAAAAGCTTTAGGATTTGGCCATGGGAGTTAAGTCATGCTGTCTATATAAGCCAGACATTTTGGAATAAAGCTCTCTCCATATTTGGACACCTTAACTTGAGTCCATGTGCTGTGCTTTCCCCTACGTGTTTTCCACATGGATCTCCCTGGGAATAAATGGGACACCCCACATAACAACAGTTCACAAATATTCATGATTAAAATAAACAGTGAGCACACTACAAAATAAGCAAGTCTTTCTCAATCTGATAAAGAACATCTAAAAAGTCCCCCATTACCATTATAATTAATGGTGATACATGGAATGATTTTCTATTAGAGTCAGGAGCACAGTAAGAATATCTGCTTTCACCATTTCTATTCAACACTGTTTTGGAGATCTTAGTGAATACAGTAAGGCCTGAAAAATAAAGTCATGGCATACAGGTGTTAGGCTGGAGGTCTGGGAAAAATGCCAAAAATGGCATGGACAATGAGGTCCCTTCCCTTCTCTTCCCACCAGGAGCGCCTGCTTACAAAACACTGTACAAGATACTGGATAAAGCCAACACCTAGTTCCAGAATCCAAAGTGACCAGTGGACCTAAGACTCACCTACAGGCCCCTAAACTCCAGCTAATCAGACAATACCCCAGTACCTTGCCAGCACATCACCACTTCCCCTCCCTTCCCCTTTAAGAAGCCACTACCCCAGCTTGAGGACAGGACTTCACTGAGGTTGGTGAACTCTCCCAGGAGTGAACTTTTCTCATTAAATTCTGCTTTTATATATTTAATTTGGCTAATCTGGTTTACTGTGTCACTGGAGAAGCCTTTCAGATGGTACAAAACTAGGGAGGATGTGGGCCCTGCCCAGAGGCCCCTGGACCCCTCCTCTCTTTTCTTCTATCCTGGCTTCCCGCCTGACTATATCAGCTTTCATTTCAGGGTAAGGTGCCTTTCTCTTTAACTGCGACTCTAAGGGTGTCTGTTAACAATATTTGTCTAAATTGGCACTGTCTTGGACCATACCCTAACAAATGGTCTAAACTGTCCTACATTCAGAAATTCTGGGAATTGTGCTCCTGTCCTCCCCTTCCCTTGTAGCTAGTGTTCCATGATTGGAGTCAAAGAACTTTAACCACCCCCCCCCAAAAAAAAAAGCAGGGTGTGGTGGCACACCCCTTTAATCCTAGCACTTGGGAGGCAGAGGCAGGCGGATCTTTGTGAGTTCAATGCCAGCCTGGTCTACAGAGTGAGTTCCAGGACAGCTGAGGCCACAGGGAGACCCTGTCTTGAAAAGACAAAAAAAAAAGATCTTTAACCCACACTTCCACCTAGAGGGACTGGCCCCGAGCCTTCAGCTCTGACTGAGCTGCCTGAAACTCTTGATTTGCCCTTTTTGACCTCTTGTCTCTGAGCTGTGGGAAACTCTGGCTTCCCCTCCCAACCACTTCCCATTTCTCCACCAGAGCCCAGGTCCTTGACTTTCCCTTACCCCCTGCCCTCTGTTTCTGCCCTGGCTTCTCCTCCTCCACCTTCAATGGCTCAGGTCAAAGATCTCTAATCCACACTCCCACCTGGAAGGACTGGCTCTGAGGCTTTGGCCTTGCCTGAGCTGCCTAAAACTCTGACTTCCTCTCTTCTGCCAGTTCTGTCTCTGAGTTGCCTGAAACTCTGACTTCCCCTTTCCAACCTCTGTCACTTCTGTCACTGAGCTGCCTGAAGCTCTGGCTTCCCCTCCCCAACCTCTGCCAGGACTGTCTCCTACTCCTCCTTTCCCTTTCTCCTGCTTTATCTGTCTCATCCACCCTGCTGCCTACCAAACACCCTAAACCCCTATCCACCCCTTCCCGTTTCTGCACAGGAACCCAAGGCCTCGCCTTCCCCTTATCCCCTGCCCTCTGTTTCTGTGTTTCATTTGACTGGAACTGAGCCTCATCTACCTTGGGCAGGGCCCTACCTTGGAGCTGTGTGGGCCCTACCTTAGAGCCATTCCAGAGCCTTAGCTCACCTGACTCATATGGCTTTCATTTTGGGGTGAGTTCCCTGTTCTCAGTCCTTGTTCTTCCTGGGCCCAGGGCCCCGGCTTTGTCCTCCTTAAGTCATGGCTGTGCAGGACCAACCCTGTTTTGGGGGGAAACCTCATTGGCTCAACCCCCTCTGAGTGATTCCCCTGACCAGGCCTTTGGTCATCTTAGGGGACAACCTGTCCTGATTTCAGGCCCTTGTCCAGCCTTGGTTCTCTCAGAGGATGCTCTGTGGCAATAATTTGGCTCCCATCCATCCAGCCTGTGATCATTGTGCAGGATGTTGTGCCTTGATCCTAGGCTTCCACAGGGACTTTGCTATGGGAACCTCTCATCCAAAACCTTACCCTCAGATGCCTCTAGGCTGAGAGGACACAGACTCTGAACCATCTTCTTTGAGCCACCCAAGTCTCTAACACCCCCACTCTTCCCCCAAACCTTGCCTCCTACCCCTCCTCCTCCTGCCACTTCCTCCCTCCTACCCACACCTGCTCCGCCTACCAATCAGCCTCCTTCTCTCTAACCATCTCTTCTCCCTCTTCCTCTAAGTCTAAGGATGGGAGGTAGCTGCCTCCCTATCTGCTCCTTTCTCCTTCCCTCTTACCTCTCCTCCCACCTCCCCCCCCCACAGTGAGACAAAGAGACAGAGTAAAACACAAAAGAGATAGAAAGAGAGACAGAGAGACAAAAAGACAGAGTAAGACATGAGAGAGACAGAAAAAAGACAGAGAGACAAAGAGAACAAGACACAAAAAAGAGACCAAAAAATGAGACAGAGAGACAAAGAGACAGAGTGAGACACAAGAGGGTGTTGTCTGTTAATTGTTCTAATGTGTAATGGTCTGTCATATGTCCATGCTCTCTTCTGTGTTAATTTCTGTCAATACAATGGCAGATTCAAGGTTTTTCCATTCTATATTATAAACAAAAACTGTTAAGTTTAATTTTGGCATGCCTCTTAAACTTTTTTCAGAGGACTAATAAACTCAGGTTCCTATAGAGTGTATCTAAACTGGTTATTAAAAACTGTTATTTAGGGGCTGGAGAGATGGCTCAGCAGCTAAGAGTGCCGACTGCTCTTGCAGAGGATCTGGGTTCAATTTCCAGCACCCATGTGGTGGCTAAGAACAGTCTTTAAGTTGGCCTTGATGGTGCAGGCCTTTAATCCTAGCACTCAGGAGGCAGAGGCAGAAGGATCTCTGTCAGTTCAAGGCCAGCATGATCTACAGCATGAGTTCCAGGCCAGCTGGGTCTACAGGAAGACCCTGTCTTAAAAAAATGTTATTTTTATCTGTTAGACTAAATTCCATCTCCAAAGTAACTGTTTTCTGGTATTTTTTTCTCTTTTAATTGTTTACTGGTATTTTGATCCTATTTTCCCTCACAGGTTTTGTCCCCCACACTGTATGTTGTGCTTTTGCCACCATCTCTCATTCTAGGTTCTTAAATACCATCCTCCTGTACCCAATTCCATGCTTTTGATATTGTCAATTACTAAATTATCTTTGTTTTATACTGTCTAAGTAGGACTGAATGTCTCCTGTCACCCCATTCTTTAACTTCTCCCTTTACAAATCTGTCATTAATTATAATTTTAGTTATATATAATTCTGTTTTCTACCACTTGTTAAAACATTCAAAGTTTCATAGGTACACAACTAAAGGTACAAGATGTCGGTAACATCATAATAGACAAACTGAATTAGCCTCCTCAGCCTTAGAAACACTAAGAAATGAATTAGGGCTACATGTTATAAATGGCATCTCTAAAAATACTTTCTCCAAATGATTTATTATTTTAGTATGTTTATGACCTTATTACAAGAAAATTGTGTTCTTTTTTAGCTAACCCCTCTGCAATTTAATCTGCCATAATCTCTGTGCTATTCTGTTTTCCACTCTTGCATATGAGCACAAGAGGGTTTAGACAGCAGCCAGGCAGTATGCAGACCAGGCCCACCGGGTAGACCGTGCTTTGACTCTGATGGGTAATAATACAGTGCTGTTCCAAATATTTGTGGCCTCTTAAAAGGCATGGAAACAATCTCTAACAAGGTAATTAACTTTGACAAATTCCGAAAGGTTACATAACAAATGGATAAAAATCCAGCAGATTACACACTTGCCTTAACCCAGCTTCTACAGCAGGAGCAGCAGTACTGGCCTCTCATTTTATTTCCCAATTGGCTACAAACATTCAAATAACAAAACAAAAAACAAAAAACTATAAGCAATTGAGGACTCTCCCCAAACCCCAATTCAGGACTTGGTGAAGGTGACCTTCAAGGTCTTTAATGCCTGAGATGAGGGAGCCGAGTCTTCCCGAAAGACTTGGGTGTGACAGGATTTTATTATACACCATGCCCAAGCTCTGGCAGCAGGTGTAAGGCCAACAACATTCCCGCAAAGGCAACATGGGTGATCTCTTAAGCCCCATCCAGTGGGGGCAAAGTTAGTTCGGGAGCCAGTTTTCAATGTGGTCAGGAGGGTCATGTCCTACATCTGTCCTAATCCCTGCCCGCCAACAAGGCCGTGCCAACAACCTGGCACTGGAAATTGCAGAGCCCCAACAGGCTGGACCTCTGTGCCACACCATGGAAGCTCAGCCCCACCATGGGAGGCATCTCAAACTCCTCAGGCCCTAGAGCTTCTCAGCTTGGCGGGAGGAATGACAGCACCTGAACTCAGAGATCCCCATCACCTTATCTGAGCCCAGGGTAATGCTCCAGATAGCAGGTAAGTCCACCACCTTCCTAGTGGACATGGGGGCTGCCTTTTAGGTTCTCACTTCAGACTCACCAATCTCTGTCACAAGAGTGGATGGGACACCCTCCTTTCCACCTAAAACTTTGCCATGTAGCATCACTGGACAATTTTTCACACTCTCCTTCTTGGTCATGCCTGTCTGCCAGTGCCTTCACTTGGATGCAATATTCTCACCCATTTCGGGGCCGCCCTCTCCTTCCTTCATAACACCTCTCTGGACGCTCTTTTACTTCTTTCCCTAATTGTCTCCCAGACCCCCATCTTGGATTCCTCCACCCCTACCCTCCTGGACCCCATCAATCCATGGGATAAATATTTTTATCTAAATAACTGCTTTTCTTTCCCCAAAAGAGATGCCTTCCATCATCTCTGACATCCACCAGAGCCTACAAATCATCCCCCCAAACCCATTCCAATTTCTACAGCCCTTCTTTAACCCCATTTATCTCCAAGCTCGTATTTTACAGGCACATAGTTCCTGCTAAACGTGTCAAAACCAACCAACAGGCTGATCTCCAGATATGCCAACCTCTACATCTGCTCCAAAGACACCAACCAGAATGGATCCAGGCATTCCCCACCTCCAGAGAAACAGCCTTTGGTGACACAGACACTCCTGGAGCACATCATCCCCAAATTGGGGCTACCACAAACCATCCAGATCATTAAGTGTCCACAGCCCCGCCTACTCCCAACTTCCCCTCTTCAACATCCCTGCTCAGCTGGAAGTAGTCAGATTTGAGTTGGTGCCCCTATATCCAAAGAGTTCAGGATGTTATGCCATCTGTCTGGGACAAATGCCAAAAATGGCATGGACGACGGGGAGGTCCCTGCCCTTCTCTTCTGGTCAGGTGCCCCTGCTTACAAAACCCCATACTAGATACCAGATAATGCCAACACCTAGTTCTGTAATCCAAAGTGAACACTGGACCTTAGACACACCTATAGGGCCCTAAAACCCACCTAATAGGACAATACCCCTGTACCTTTCCAGCACGTCACCACTTCCACTCCCTTCCATTTAAAAAGCCACTACCCCAGCTTGGGGCCATGACTTCACTGACCTCTCTGCCTGTGAGGTCGGTGAGGTTGCCCAAGAGTGATGTTTTCCCATTAAACCCTGCTTTTATATTTTTAATTTGGCTAATCTGGTTTATTGTGTTGGTGGAGAAGCCTTTCAACATGTATTCTAGAAAATAAAAAGTAAAACTATATTTGTAGATAACATAAATGTTCTGTACAGAAAATGCCAATGAATCTAGCAAATCTACGATTGATTTATTTCTCCACTATGAAAATTTAAAACTCAAGTTTTAAAAATCCCTTGTGC
Organism: Rhizomys pruinosus; assembly: GCA_009823505.1. Lineage (NCBI taxonomy): Eukaryota > Metazoa > Chordata > Mammalia > Rodentia > Spalacidae > Rhizomys > Rhizomys pruinosus. The sequence continues at coordinate 429,256 of VZQC01013712.1, forward strand.
AATTTTATCAAAAACTAAGAACTAGGGCTGGAGAAATAGCTCAGTTGGTAAAATTCTTCCATGGGAAGCAGTTAAGAACTGAGTTATATCCCCAAACTATATTTTTAAAAGTGAGGTATGGTAGTGTGTGCTTGTAATCTCAGCACTTGGATAGCAAAGACAAATGGATCCCTGGGGCTTACTAGCCAGCCATATATACTAGTTGCTGAATTTCAATTCCAGTGAGAGACTCTGTCTAAAAAAGAAAGCCTGCAGGTGCATGAGGAACAACTCTGAGATTATTCTCCAGTTTCATCATGCACACACATGTGCAAGTGCCAATACACACATGAACATAAATGCACAGAAAACAGGAAATAGTAAGAGAATAAACCCAACAGAAAGTAAGCATAAGATTTCTATGTTGACATGTTTAATACACTGATAAAAATAATTAAGGAAAAACTAAATAGGAAAATAGACCATGTGGATTGATTAAAACACTAATTTTAGGGAGTAACAACTCTTCATACCCAGACCTATCAATAGAATCCCTATAACTACAATAAATATCCAAGCAGGGTTTTTATAGAAGTTGAAAAGATAACTCTAAAATTTATTGGGAAAAGAAGAGTAAGAGGAGTTAGGGCAATAATAAAAAGGAACAGAGAAGTTGTAAGACTCACATTATTTGATTCTAAGCCTACTGTAGATTACTGTAATAAGATCAGCATAGAGGGCCTGGCATGCTGGCACGCGCCTTTAATCCTAGCACTCAGGAGACAGAGGCAGGGGTATCTCTTTGAGTCCAAGGCCACCCTGGTTTACATAGTGAGTTCCAGGACAGCTGGGGCTACAGGGAGACCCTGTCTCAAACAAACAAACAAACAAACAAACAAACAAACAGTTTGACATATATGTCAGGGGAACTTAAATTAACTAGGAAATACTGCTGATTTTCAGTTAAAGTATTTGCAGCAAATGATATTGTAAGAACTGGACATTTTAAGCAAAAATATTAACCTTGGTTCCTTTAGCTAATGGACCAGTAACAAAAATCATCCAAAATGGGCTATAGAACGAAATGCATGGCAAAAATCTGTAAAATAATAAAGAAAATAGAGTAAAAAATCTTTGAGGCCTTTGGGAGTAAAGGCTTATTAAGATACAAACCATCCCCTGCCCCACCACCACCAAACTCGAAACGCTTATGACACACACAAGACCTGTGCAAACCCAAGTCAGATGGGCCCAGCATGGTTGGGGAAGGTGAGCAGGAAGCAGCAGCCCTAGCTGAGAAACTATCTGGCAACTGATATGTGCTAGAATGTAATCAGTTTTCCTTACTTGTGTGTGGCCTGGTAGGTTGATTTGACCTACCAAGGATAGAAAAACACCCAAAGGCACTGAAGAAACATATTAGACTAAATAGGATTTCAAAATTTTAAAAAGACAACTAACAAAGGACATGAAGTTGGAGGGATATTGGGTTAAAGATGCAGAGTGGGGAAGGAGTCTGAATGGGATAAAAATAAACTATATGCTGAAGATCCAAACCTGAGCACATACAATTTCAGCCATCTCATATTTGACAAGAGGGCCAAGAAGACACAATGGAGCAAAGACAGCATCTTCAGCAAGTGGTGTTGGCAAAACTGGATCACCACTTTTAGAATGAAATTAAACCCCTTCCTCTCGCCCTGTACAAAAGTCAACTCCAGATGGATCAAAGACCTCAACATGAAACCCCAAACTCTGAAGACAATAGAAGAAAAAGTTGGCAGCAGACTACAACACATAGGCGTAGGAAAAGACTTCCTAAATCAGACAGCAGCTGCGCAAGAATTAAGGTTAACAATTGACAAATGGGACCTCATTAAACTCAAAAGCTTCTGTACATCAAAAGAAACAATCAAGGAAGTGAAGAGAAATCCCACAGAATGGGAGGAAACCTTCACTGCAGATACATCTGACAAAGCATTGATCTCCAGAATATATAAACTCAAAAAACAAAGAAAAAAGAAAACAAATGACCCACTCAATAGATGGAGCAAAGAGCTGAACAGAGACTTCACAAGTGAGGATTTAGAGATGGCTGAGAAACACCTCAAGAAGTGTTCAACATCACTAATCATTAAGGAAATGCAAATCAAAACCACTTTAAGATATCATCTTACTCCAATAAGACTGGCTAGGATCAAGAAAACAAATGATACCAAGTGCTGGACAGGTTGTGGGGAAAAGGGAATACTCATCCACTGCTGGTGGGAATGTAAACTCGTGCAGCCACTATGGAAAGCAGTGTGGAGAACCCTTGGAAGACTTGGAATGAACTTGCCACCCGAACCAGCCATGCCACTCCTGGGCATGTACCCTCAAGACTCACCCCAACACAGAGATACATGCACGGCCATGTTTATTTCAGCTCTCTCCATAATAGCAGAGCTGGAACCAACCCAAATGCCCCTCAACTGATGAGTGGATAGAGAAAATGTGGTACATCTGCACAATGGAGTTCTATGCAGCAGTAAAGAAAGATGACATCATGAGCTTTGCAGGAAAATGGCTGGAGCTAGAGGACATCATGCTGAGTTAAGTAACACAGTCCCAGAAAAACAAACGACGAATGGTATCCCTCATCTGTGGATGCTAGTGCCAATTACCCAGTTGTAAGTATTTCCTGTGCATGGCCCCCTGAGCTTTTGTCCAAAGCAGTTGGGAGTGATGCATATTGAAAACAACAACAGCAACAACAACAACTACAACAGAAAGGACTGCATCAAAGAACTGACTGAAACAGTGAACTTCTGCTCAAAACAGTCAACTTCCCCATGGAGAATATTGAGAAAGACTGAGAAAGAGATGAAAAGCATGTTTGGCAGAATGCATGAGCTCTGGAGGGGTGATGGGATGGGGGGGGGCACGGGTCTAGATTTCATAAAAAAATGTATAAATAAATAAATTAAAATAAATAAATAAAATAAATAAACTATATGTAATTCTGGAAAATACAATTTAAGAAAACCCACAAACCATAAAATACTGATTAAATTTGGGTTAAAATGTTTTCTTTACTTTCTTCACAAAAATAAAAAAAAACAAAATGGTAAAAATATATGCAAAATATGAATCTTATGTAGGACTTGTATCCAGAATATAAAAAGAGCTCTTAAAATTCAATAAGGACAATATCCCAATTAAAATAAACAAAGAATAGATGAATTTTAGATGAAGGCCTGAAAAGATGTACACCACCATTATTAATTAAGTATATAAAAACCACAATGAGACATCATTACCACTTCTACTGTTACTGGGGCTGGAGAGATGGCTCAGAGTTTAAGAGCACTGAATACTCTTGCAGAGGACTTGGGTTCAATTCCCAGCACCCACATGACAGCTAAGAACCATCTTTAAGCTGAGTGTAGTGGCACATGCCTTTAATCCCAGCACTTGGGAGGCAGAGGCAGGAAGATCTCTGTGAGTTTCAATGGCAGCCTTGTCTACAGAGTGAGTTCCAGGCCAGCTGGGGCTACAGAAAGACCCTGTCTCAAAAACACCAAAAAAAAACTGTTACTAAAGAAAAAAGAAAAACTTCTTTGACTCAGTAAACTTCTGAAAGTAATGTAGCACAACTATCATATATTGCGAAAATGTCACAGCAACTTTAGAAAACAGTCTGGAGGTTGTTAATATTGTTAAACATATAATTAACTATTCAAACCAGAAATTCTACTCAAAAGAATTTACCCAAAAGAAGTAAAAATTTGTTCACAAACATGTCAGGATTTATTTAACTAATTTAATTATTTAATAATCACAAAACGTATAAATCTACTGATTAGAGATTACACAAATCATAGGATATCGAAACAATATATTAATTCCCTGCTATATTAAGGAATAAACTAATTACATAGGCAAGAAAGTTGGTGAATACATATTATTTACCTATCTATAGTGAAATATCTAGATACAAAGCCTGCTTTATGATTCCATGCACATAGCATCTTGGGAAAAAAATGTAGGGACAGAAATCAGAATACTGATTGTCAGTAATTGAAATACTGAATATATACAACAGTGGTGACTCAATGGCACATTCTGTAGTTAAGAAAATAGTCTATAGATCAATGGTGTTTTTTCATGACTAAGTTTGTAAAACCTCATCAGATTGTACACTGAAAAGGGAAACTTAACACTATGCAAATTTTGTCTTAATAGACCTGACTCTTCAAAAAACAGAAGAAAAAGACATCAGAATATCACCTATATAAGACATGTATATTTTACTTTGAGAGCAATGGGAATATATATATATATATATATATATATATTTTTTTTTTATTTAACTTTGGGTCAATGACTGCAAAAGAAGGTTTTAGATACCCAAAATTAAGTGTAAAATATCTTAAATACAGAAAAATAAATCTATATGAAATTCACTTATTTTAATTTCTTAATTATTTCCTTGACTTTAAATTTTTAAATGTTGGGGAGGCTTCAAAGATACTTGAATTTTGATGTAATTATATAACCCGTTCTGTATGTTCAGGTCTTCACTGAGTATCACTTTTATTGAGTTAGCACAAGACAAACGTCAAGAAACAACCATTTTAGTATCCTATAGCTTATTAAATTATTCCTCTTTGGCAGAGCTTTTAACTACTCAGAAGTTCTCCTATGCCAGTCAAACACACGGATAGAAGGGAGAGTTAAAGAAGAAGGAAGGATAAAAATAATAGTAGTCAAATTCTACATTTTAAGATGGAAGTTTGTTAATAATGTGCCTCCTGTGAAAAACAGAAGCTGAATAACAGAAGAGATAGGTTCAGAATTTTAGTGCACCGTGTCCATAGGAGGAGCAGAAATTGCCAAGTCAAAATTATCCCAAAGATCATTAGGGGGGCATGTATACTGTTAAGGATTCTTTGATATTTAATGGATATGCAAAAAAATTCAGTGACTTTTTAAGACAGAAGTAAAGACAAATAAAAGAAACTGTGTAGAAAAAGGCAAGCAACAGGTAATCTTTACCAGGTAGAAAAAGACACTATAATCTTTAAGACTCTATAATCTTTAGCAAAAATTATTTGGTATGGAATGTCAACTTTTTAAAAAGAAAAAAATAATGAACAGCAACCAATTAAAACTAACCAGTAACTAGAAGTTTCAAGGAGATATATGTACAATACATAGGGTTCTCTATTTCCTTAGTAATATTAAAACGTATAAAATGCCAACAGACAAAAGTACTAGGTGTTGGGCTGGAGAGATGGCTCAGCAGTTAAGAGCACCAACTGCTCTATAGCAGAGGACCCGGGTTCAATTCCAGCACCCACATGGCAGCTAAGAACCATGTTTAAGCTGGCTGTGGGGGTGCATGCTTTTAATCCTAGCACTTGGAAGGCAGAGGGAGGTGTACCTGTGTGAGTTCAAGGCCAGCCTGGTCTACCGAGTGAGTTCCAGGACAGCTGGGGCTATAGGGAGACCCTGTCTCAAAAAAGAAGTAGGTGTTAATGCTCAGGATTGTAATAGTCGAAAACATTTGAAAGAAATAAATCAAAGGATGTAGATGAGGATCCATCATGCTTTCATCACAATGTGTTTATCCAGCTGCAGTGTTCTTCACTGAAATAATAAACGCAAAGACCTATCTAGGATCTGCCATTGGTAATTTAAAGGAAAAAGGAATAGAATATTCTTCCCAGCTTCTGCCATTCTCTGAATCATCCAATGGAATAGATGTAGGCATGGTTAAAATGATCCTCATCACTCTCTCACTAATGGTGCTTAATTTACTATTTTTCAATGTGAACATAACAGAGACTATTAAAGATAAAATAAGGGGCTGGAGAAATGGCTTAGTGGTTAAGAGCGCCGACTGCTCTTGCAGAGGACTGGGTTTGGGTCCCAGCACCCACATGGCAGCTAAGAACCATCTTTAACTCCAGTTCCAGGGGAATCCAACACCCTCTCTGACCTCTACAGCATTTCATGACACAGGTGCACTTGCCTAAATGCAGACAGTATACTCATACACATAAAAATAAAATATAAATTCTTTTAAAAAAGTTCAAATACCAAGTTTCTCAGACAAGCACTATGGCAAGGTTGTTATGTGTCAAGTCTTCAGAAAGAATGAACACAGCCTTAGGTTTTAGAAGCCAGTTTATTTTTAATTTATTTTTATTTTATGTGTATGTATATTATGCCTGCATATATGTAAGTGCACACGTGTTGTGTAATGCCTGCAAAGGACAGAAGAGGGCATTGGATCCCCAGGAACTGGAGTTATGGATGTTTGTTTGCCACCATATGTGTGCTGGGAATTGAACCTAGGTCTTCTGCAAAAACTTCTAGTGCTCTTAACCACTGACACATCTCTTTAGCCTCTGGAAGCCAGTTTTAACTATACTAGTAGACTGAATGGAGAATGTGTAGTACCACATATGAAAATACATTACAAGGTAAAAAATGTTTTGAATATTAGCAGTCTGAATTAGGTAGATATTGGCAGGAAAGGAGAAAAGAGGAAGTTCACTATGAACTACTAATAGAAACACTATGAACCACTGATAGAAATCTATCAGTTAACTTTCAGTAATCAAAACAAAAGTCCTCAGGTCACAGTAGTTTATGTTTGTCTACCTGGTGTAACCTGAAAAGCAACAACTTAAGAGATGCCTGCTTCTTAAGGGCTACTACACAGTTCTTTCTTACAGATAAATCTGAAAACCTATGAATGGGCTTGAGTAAAGGGGTGGAGGGGGTGGGGAAGTATCTCAGTCAGTAATGTACTTGGGACACAAACTTAAAGATCTAATTTGATTCCCAGTCAGGTACAATGGCACTTACCTGTAATCCTGGCTCTAGGGAGACACAGGGATCCCTGGGGCTTGCTGGTCAGCCACTCTAGCCCAATCAAGGGAGCTCCAAGTTCAGTGGGACACGCTGCCTCAAAATTAAGTAAACAAACAAATAAATAAATAAACAAATAAACAAAGATGACAGTGATTCAGGAAGAACTCAGATGTAGAACTCTGGTCTCTACACACAGAAGCACATACAAGGCTGTGTTCTCCTTCTCCCATGAATACATATACAACCAGATAAACCAAAATAAACACATTTAATTTGTGACACTAGGAGATATGCATTAAAGAATATAACATAAAAAGGGGATAGATAGATGGCCCAGTGTTCAAGAGTACTTGCTGATATTTCAGAGGGCCTGAGTTCTATGCTTGGTTCTTGGCACATGTAATTCTAGCACCAGAGATATGGCATACTCTTCTGGCTTCTGTGGGCACCCATATACATTTGGCACACATGCACAGATACACATACATACAAATAGTTTTTTAAAGTAAAAAAGAAGACCAAGCAGGAGGTCCATTCCTTTAGTCTCAGGACTCAGAAGGCAGAGGCAGGTGGATCTCTGTGAGATCAGGGCCAGCCTGTTCTCTACAGTGAATTCCAGGCCAACTGGGGCACAGGGAAACACTGTCTCAAAATAAAAAAAAAAAAAAACAGGAGTGAAGATAGGGGGCAGCCTTGCCAGGTTAATGCTTGCTACAGCAATAAGACAAGAAAAGGAAATTAAAGGAGCACTAATTGAAACAGAGAAAGTCAAACTATCCATTTCTGCAGATGACATGACAGTGTACCTAACAGATGCAAAAAAACTCCACCAAAAAACTCCTAGAAATGATCAAGAGTTTCAGTAAAGTAGCAGGATACAAAATTAACCTGGAAAAATCAGTAGCCTTTCTTTACACCGACAATAAACAAATGGGAGAAGGAAAAGCAAGAGACCCTCCCATTGACAATAGCCTAAAAAAATCTTGGAACAAACCTAACAAAAGACACTAAAGATCTCTACAATGAAAATTTTAAATTCCTGAAGGAGACTGAAGAAGATACCAGAGGATGGAAAGACCTTGCATGCTCATGGATTAGAAGAATTAATAAGGTAAAAATGCCCATCCTACCCAAACTAATACACAGATCTAATGCAATCCCAATCAACCCCCCCCTGAGTTTCTACTCAGACTTAGAAAAAAATCCTAAAATTCGTATTGAAAAATAAAAGACCCCAGATAGGGAAAGCAACCCTAAGCAAAAAGAGCAACACAGGGGGGATAACCATACCAGACTTCAAACTATATTACAGAGCTATAGTAATAAAAACAGCCTGGTACTGGCACAAAAACAGACCCATAGATCATTGGAACAAAATTGAAGATCCAAACTTGAGCACATGCCACTTGAGTCACCTCATACTTGATAAGGGGGCCAAGAAGACTCAAGGGAGGAAAGACAGCATCTTCAGCAAATGGTGCTGACAAAACTGGTTTGTTCGCCACCTGCACCTCTACCTTTCAACAAAATCAACTCCAACTGGATGAAATACCTCAATGTGAAACCAGAAACCCTGAAAATAAAAGAAAACATTGGCTGTAACCTACAAAATATGGGCATAGGAAAAGACTTTCCAAATCAGACAGCAGCTGCACTGGAAACAAGGTCAACAACAGGCAAGTGTGACTTCATTAAACTCAAAAGCTTCTGTACTGGGACTAGAGAGATGGCCTAGCTGTTAAGAGTGCTGACTGCTCTTGCAAAGGACCCAGGTTCCCTCCCCAGTACCCACATGGCAGCTGAGAACCATCTTTAACTCCAGTTCCAGGGGAATCCAACACCCTCCTCTGACCTCCGCAGCATTGCATGACACAGGTGCACAAACCTACATGCAGACAGTACATTCATACACATAAAAAATAAATAAAATTTTAAAAAGCTTCTGTACAGCGAAAGAAACAATCAAAAAAGGGAAGAGAAAACCCAGAAAGTAGGAGAAAACCTTCACCAGTCACACATCTGATAGAGCATTAACAATCAGAACATATAAATTACTCAAAAAACAAAGGAACAAGAAAACTTGATCAAAAGATGGAGTGAAGAGCTGAATAGAAAATTCACAAATGAAGAAGTGTTCAACACCACTAATAATTAAGGAGATGCAAATTAAAACCAGCTTAATATTTCACCTTACCCCAATATGACTGGCTAAGATTAGGAAAACAAATGCTACCAAATGTTGGAGAGGTTGTGGGGAAAGGGGAACACTCATTCATTGCTGGTGGGAATGCAAACTTGTACAACCCCTATAGAAAGCACTGTTGGGAACTCTTAAAAGACTCAAAATGAGCCTACCACCCGACCCAGTCATACCACTTCTGGATATATACCCACAAGACTCACAGAGTCTATCACAGAGATACACGCACGTCTGTTTATTGCAGCTCTCTTCCCAATAGTGAAGAGCTGGAAGCAAACTTAAGTGTCCCTCAACCAACAATCAGATAAAGAAATGTGGTACATCTACACAATGGAGTGCTATGCAGCAGGTAAAGAAAGACAACAGCTGGGCGTGGTGGCGCGCACCTTTAATCCTAGCACTTGGGAGGCAGAGGCAGGTGGATCTTTGTGAGTTCAAGGCCAGCCTGGTCTACAAGAGCGAGTTCCAGGACAGCTGGGGCTACAGGGAGACCCTGTCTCAAAAAGCCAAAAAAAAAAAAAACATCATAAACTTTGCAGGTAAATGAATGAAACTACAAGCCATTATGCTAAGTGAAGTAACACAGTCCCAGAAAAACAAACGAAGATTGGTAGCCATCATTTGTGGATGCTAGCACCAAATCCCTAGTTGTAAAGCAAACTGAGCAACATCAATGTTATATTTATTTTTATCTGAAAGCAATGGTACAGTTAAAATTTGAATCCCTTCATGGGCTCTAGAAATAACCTACCACTTATGTTCAGACATTATAAAATTGGTATATGGGTGGAGGATATGTACGCATATTTTAGAGTAATATAAAATTAAAGGGAAAGCTAGGCGTGGTGGCACACACCTTTAATCCCAGTAGTTGGGAGGCAGAAGCAGGCGGATCTTTGTGAGCTCAAGGCCAACTTCATCACAGAGTGAGTTCCAGGCCAGCTGGGGTTACAGGGAAACCTTGTCTCAAAAAACACCAGAAAAAATTAAAGGATAAAATATAAATTCCTAAACACGTTTTAGAATTAACTTATAGATTATTTTCAGTTATCTTAATTTAGGAATATGTGTGACCTATATGTAGTACATATGCATATTTTGGAGCAATACAAATTGGAGGGAACAACAACAACAAAAGGATTGGGTCAAGGAACTGTCTGAAACGGTAAACCCAGTAAACCTCTGCAAAGAAAAACTTTGAAAAGTCTGAGAAAAAGATGCAAGACATGTATGGCAGAATGCATGAGCTAGGGTGGGGGGGGCATGGAGGGAGGAATGAGTCTAAACTAGATTGAGAAATGTATGAAATGCACAAAATTTCAATAAAAATATTTAAAGGAGAATGAAAGAAAATATTAAGTAAAACACTTGGCATTATATCAAGACATGAATTTTGGTTAAGGGAATTAAAGAATTTTTTGTGTCTTTTTTGAGACAGGGTCTCCCTGTAGCCCCAGCTGTCCTGGAACTCACTATGTAGACCAAGCTGGCTTTGAACTCACAGAGATCTGCCTGTGTCTGCCTCCCAAGTGCTGGAATTAAAGGAGTCTGCCACCATACCGGGCTGAATTAAAGAATTTTTATAAGTGGCACTTTTTTGATTTCTTAATTTTTTATTTGATCAGTAAGTACAGATAGGCAATAAACATAAGGAATGTCTATATAAACCAAATTAGTTCACATCTGAGTCCAGTTTTTATACAATCCAGGGTCCTCAAGTCCAGTTGAAAAGGTTTGCTTACACAAACATGTTGAGAAAAGAGTCCATTTTTGCTGTAATCTCACAATTCACCCCCACCCCTGGCCCTTACAATCTGCCGTGTCAATCTTTTGGATTAGCATGTTTTAAGTTCTCTCAGTTGCCAGTGTTGCGGGATCTACCCATGGCCACCAGGATAGATCTTGGGGATGTTTCCTATACTAACTGGTCCAGACAGAGTAGGATACACACACACACACACACACACACACACACACACACACACGGCCAGAAAACACTGGCATAAATGGGTATGGCAGCTAATGCCTATAATCCCAACACTAAGGAGGCAGACAAGAAGCCATCTACAAGTTCAAGGCCAGTCTGGTGTACACCACCTGTACTGAACAGCTTGAGATATGCAGAGTGAGAGACCTTGTCCCCCAAATAAAAACAGCACAACACAAGAAACTTGCATAAATAATACCAGCAATAGTGCAGTACAACATATTGTGTTTGTTTCCTTTCATACCCACATGACTGACAAGGAGCTATATAGCTCACTGCTGTTACCCACCATTGAAATAGTAAGTTGTACTATACACTGTAAGTTTGAGGAAAGATCTAAAGTCAGATTTCTTACACATGGCTTCTACTAGCAGCCAATGATGTTGCAGTGTAATCAAGTTGAAAATCATAAATCAAACCACTGCAAGTTACAGACCATTTGTACTTAATTCTTTCCCAATCAGTGATTTTTAACTTGAAATGTTAAGCTACCAAACCAGAAACGAAATAAACTGTACTTCATATCTTCAGCTTTGTGTTTTGTACCATAAAATGTTTTCTGAAATAGAAAGACTCTTACCCTCTGTCACGTGGAGCGTGGTGGTCTGGCCCTGTGATCCAGCTGTCTTGATTCTCACTCTGGGAGCTTTCCCAGCAGAGCTTTCGCCCTGCTGGGCTCCTCTCTCGCGCTGCTGGTACTGCCTTTCTGGTTCTCAAATGGTATCACAGGTACACTGTCCACATCACTCACAAATCTAGCATTAATCTAGAGGTAAAAACAGGACACAGGAAATCAAACCAATAAAATGGAAATGAAAGCATAAAATTTCCATACCAAAACTTTAGCAGTCATGCCATTCTGAGAGGTGGCAAAATAACATCCCTGATACAGATGTGTTTACTTTCCCTCATTAGTTTATCAATATGCTCTTTGGGAAAACAGTTTGTTATTTGGTTCTTATCAAAATCATCTCACTTTGGAAAATTACAAGGTGGAAGTCAAAGAAAATGGCAATAACAATGGCTTTATATCTACTATGAGCCAGACAGTATACAACCATATTTAACATGTTTTGAATCCTCACAGAAGCCTTGGGTGGGAAATTTGCCTTCAATACCAACACATTTTTCAATTGAATTTCAATCATATACTACATACTGTTTTACCATTTCTAATATAAAATATGTTCCATTGCTTTGTTTGCTCAGTTCTTCAAAATACTTGTCTGGAGAAATCTTAGGCTATCTGGCAGGCGCCATCTTGTGACCAGAAGCAGAACTGTCACTACAGTGTCCTTGGAGAAGGGTGGGAACTACATCTTACCCATCAGGAGCTTTCTCGGGCTTCTAGAATATACTAGGCTCAAATTCAGAGCTTTCTTATGCACGACACCAAACAGGAAATCCAAATGTCTTCACCTTCAAAAGCCTGAACTATAAAAAAATCATGCCAACTGAAAATTTAAAATCTGAGATAGAAATCTAAAAATGGTTATTTTTATTCTAATCTTACAATGATAACTGCTAATAATTACCTGTATACCTTTAAATAAATTTTACATGTAGACATTAATGCCTGCCATTCCAAACCAGCTTTTTACACTCTGCCAGTTCATACTCTGAATAGTTTTTCAAATTAAAAAATAGTGCCAATGTGATTTTTTTGCTTCTGGTTCTTTGAAACAGGAGCTTTCTCTGCAACCCAGGCTGGCCTGGAAAATCATTATGGAGTCTCAGGCCAACTTTAAATATCGAGACAATCCTCCTGTCTCAGCCTCCTGAGTGTTGGGATTACAGTTGTAAGTCACCATGCTTGGCCGCCAAAATACTTCTTTAATGTATCATTGCAAATGCAATTTTCGCCTGTCTCTGGAGCATTTTTTTCTGATATTGTTAGAAAAATGACTACATGTATTAAAGATTATTTTAAATGCATCATGTTGGCTCATGGCTGCATTTTCCCATCACTGAGAGATTGCACACGAGGATTGCCACAAAGCCAGCCTGAGGTTACATAGATCCAGAGGAGTCTGGTCTATAGAGACCCATCTCAGAAAACAACAAAAAAGATGTTATTTTAAAGCAGAGATAAAACTTGCTCTATCTCCTCCTCCACACAAATAATTCCATTAGTAGACTGTCTTTTTTTTCTGATTTAGTGACATCCATTTTTGTTAATCGTTTTTTTTTTCTCGTTAAATAACTTAAAATTCTGCTTGCCATTCTGAAACTTACTTTTTACACCTACTTGACTTTGCAGACATCTTTTCAAATCCACATCTGTAACTGCCAGCTATATAACATTCCATAGGACCACATGCTACTTTTTTAAACTATTTGCAGAAGTAAACCGAGTCCCCTATATCCCTATATCGCTTTTAAACTGAGATAATACAGGGAAAAAAATGGTTCTTGATAGCCACATCTCTCTACCTGTGGCCTGACTGGAGTCCTCACAGACAGGACTGGAGTCTTCACAGGCAGGACACATGCAGGGCTGTGTCTAAACAACTTGGCTACTCACTTGACCAGGTCCAGGAAAAATTCCTTTCCCAGTAAAGAGTGTTACAACAGGATGACTGTGTGCATGTGCATGTCTGAAGCAAAATGGGTATGCTGCTTCAGCATCCTTTTGCTTTGCTAATTACGAAAATTATCTGGGAATAAAGCAATTCCAAAAATTCTGAAACTGGTTAAGAGACAGATTAACCCCCTCCCCCCCAAAAACACACACAGACACCACACCAAGTATTCCAGAACAGTCACAGACGCCAGGAGTCTAGTTTCCCGCCCCCCGCCCGCGCCCGCCCCCCGCTCCCTCCCGCCGCGGCCGCCAGTCAGGAAAACGCGCATATTTTTTTTTTCACAAGTGATATCACTCAAAAGCTTATCCGAATCCCTTTCTAGGCTCACGTACAGTTCTATGTCATTCATTTGGTGTTCGCATATTCTGCCAATTATTTTTGGCAGAGAACGCAAATGTTTAGAATAAAATACGATTAAAAAAAAAAAAACTGTACCAAAGACAAAAACATGGAATGCCACGTAAGAAAATGAACACGAACGGCATGCCCCGCCGAAATCTTAATTTAGAAGCTGCAATCTGATCACCTCTTCCCACACTACGGACTTTCAAATTACCACAGAATCCAAAATTCCATCGTATTAATTTTAGCTGAGTTAAAACAAATATCAATCAACACCATACTGCATCCTCACCTCCCCCAGGCAATAATCTCTAATTTTTTTTCCGACTTCAAGCCAAAACGCGAAGAAATGACCAGAAAAAAACGGGCGTTAAGACAGCCATTACCTCTCAGCTCCTCCTCAGAAGCCGCCACCGCGTGAAATGCAGCCCGTCCCCCAGGACCCACCGCGGCAAGCTTTCCACGGGCTTCCCGAAGCTCCGCCCCAGGGGCGTGGGGGCCGGGGCAGAGAGCCTGAGCAGTTAGGCGGTTGGGCCATTGGGCAGTTGGGCGGGGGCGGGGGCGAGGGCGGGGGCGAGGGCGGGGGCGATGGCGGGGGCGATGGCGGGGGCGATGGCGGGGGCGATGGCGGGGGCGGGGGCGAGCACGCGGGCGCCAGGGCGAGGGCGAGCACGCGGGCGCCAGGGGCGAGGGCGGGCGACAGGTTTGGCGCGGCCACCCAGGCCAGAGGGGGCGAGGGGGCGGGGCGTCCCTGGGCGTGGGACTAGAGCCACTAACTCAGATGGAGATTCACCGCACTTTAAGCAACGAGGTTAAGATGTCCGTTTTAAAATCACTCAAAAGTGGAATGGCAACACGTGTCTTTTTAGTTTGCATTCAAAGCACCAGGGCGGATGATCCACAGGCATACACACTAAAATAAAAGAAAAAGATGTAGAAATGCCTTCATCGTGTATTAATGACCTACCTAAGAATATTTTTACGTGCTCTTTTGGACTATCCTGTCATGTAGTTTCTTCAAAATATATTAAGGCCCAGCTGTTCAAAATCCGTTAAAAAGCCGAGCGTGATGGCGCACACCTTTAATCCCAGCACTTGGGAGGCAGAGGCTGGCAGATCTTTGTGAGTTCAAGTCCACCCTGGTGAGTGACTTCCAGGCCAGCTGGAGCTACAGGGAGACCCTGTCTCGAAAAGAGAAAAAACAAAATCCGTTAAAAAGATCTTCCAGGTCCTTGTTTGCGATCATAAGGAGTTAAGACCTTATTTGTGGGAGGATTAAACTTCTATAAGGTTAATTTTCAGCCTGGGTTCTCTCGTTTTATTCACGTTTTCTTATTCATCCCTAAGAAATTTTCACTTTTTTCCAAACAAAATCATTAAAAATATGAAACACGAATTAAAATTCTTTAAAGAAATATTCGTGTGAATATAAAGAAATTGGGATGGAGTGTGGGGGGAGACCTGTGATAAAGGTACAAAAAGTCAAAGTGAAAAACAGAATAAACTTGTCACAATTGCTTTCAATTCCAAAATATCACCATCCTAAAGCAGCTCTTAGCTGAACGTGGTAGCTCACACCTGTAATTTCAGTGTACTGGTAAAAGTGAGGCAGGAGGCTTGCCACTTTAAAGTCAGCCTAAGCTACAGATCTACCCCGAACCCCCCCGCCCACACCAATAATATGCTGAGGGCAGCCTAATGTGGCTCTTACATATTAATAAAAAAGAAAGTAAAATAAATGGGCACATGTAGTTCATGATATTCTGAGGGAGTAACTCTCCTTCCTTGTAAACAAATTCAAGCAGTAAAACTTTAAATAATCTTTGCACACCCAGTGATGCAAGCCTCAAAGCTGTTAGGATGTATTTATTTAAATGTGGGTCTGTATTTTACTGCCCAGTCCACTTTCACAATTATTGTCCTGCAACTTTACCTTGTACTAAAGCTGACATTTTGGCTTAAGTGCACAACTCCATTTTGATATCAGTTTATTCACTGGAGAAAAGAAAGGCAGTTTTATTGAAACCAACTTAAAGTCCAAATATTCAAAATGAAAATTAAAACTGACAAATATATGAATGGTACCCACACCCCAATAAAAAGATGCAAAGGTAATCAGTACTAAGACTTCATTTAAAAAAAAAGTTTGACTAAAAAGCAGCAAATAAATTATACAATAAACAGTTGGCAAGACAACCAGGAAATGGAAACTCTCCTGCCACAAATTTCAGAAAGAGACAAGAAAAAATTAAAGCCCAAATTGGTCTGACTCTAAAATATGTGTCCTCTCCCCAGCAATACTCATGACCTTCAGGGCTTAGACTCCTGACTCTCTGGTAGAATGCAGGATAATGTCATTTACACTCAAATTGATAGGAAATGTAATCTGAAAGTGGATGTGGTTCAATCTCCCAGCTCTGCTGCTCGACATACAGGTAAATTGCTGTCATCTAAAATACCCCCTCCATTTCTCCTTGCACTCTCAATTTTTACATGTTTTGGTGAGATATGCCTTTGCAATGACCACAATCTGTGTAACATCCACTTGGCCTTAGAACATTATGACAAGTTTTTTTGTTTTATTTTTTTCCCTGCAGCTGAGGCTTAGCAATAAGTTCCCCGTCAGAAATGCCTGTTCCTGGGGCTGGAGAGATGGCTCAGTGGTTAAGAGCGCCCCGGGGTCCATTCCCAGCACCCACATGGCGGCTAAGAACCATCTTTAAGCTAGGCGTGGTGGCTCATGCCTTTAATCCCAGCACTTGGGAGGCAGAGGCAGGTGGATCTCTGGAGACCAGCCTGGTCTATAGGGTGAGTTCTAGGACAGCTGGGGCTATAGGGAGACCCTGTCTCAAAAAAAAAAATGTCTGTTCCTTTATAGACACCGAATATTATGATTTTATGTAGTGAAGTGCCCATTTCCCTCCATCTTATTAAGGCTGGTCCTTGCTCTTTTGTGTATTGGTTTTTGAGAGAGGTCTCTAGTTCAGGCTTGCTGCAAACTCATTGCAAGCCTCCTGTCTCACTTTCACCAATACTGAAATTACAGATGTGAGTCACTATACTTAGCTAAGAGCTACTGTAGATTAGTAGCCAATTCTGTATGAAGAAAGTATATTTCTAACATTGGTGGATAAGTTTTTTTTAATTATAAAACATCCAATAAATTGAGACTAAAATGTAGGTTTTGTTCTCTTTAATTTTGAGGTGTTACTTCCTAGGAAGGCCTAAATCATGATTCTGAAGGTGATGTATTTTATTATAAGTTTTAAAAACAAAATTTCTTAGTGAAAACAATCACATCCATTATCACAGTCAACAGGTAAAATGCACCTCCTGCCACATTTTAACAATTTGGAAAAGAGTAACAGAGCTGCACTGTTAACACAGCTGTTCCTGTAATGAACAAGTGGAAAGAAAAAGCTGCTTACATTCGAACTCTCAAGAATGAAGCCATCCTTCTTCCACAGACCCTAAAAAGAAGGGTCAGGCAGGATTAAAATGATTCTGTAAACATTTTGAAATGGGCATCTGGGGGCTATGGTAAGATGTGGGTCTCTGTTGGTAGGATCCAGTGTCCGAATTCACAGATTTTCACTGGAGGCATTATAGTTTTATTTTGAAGTTTTTATACAGGCAAATAGGAAGTCAGACAGTCATGACTTTGAAACCTTTATTAGCTATGTGTAAAGAAGGCATTCAAATTCTTGACACCTGTCTAGGTTGCCACCTCCACATCCTAGATAGCACATTCAACAAAGATGCATGAGTCACAAGCACTGCTATCATTAACCTTAGTTGTTCAAACACCAAATATTAATTACATCACCTGATAAGATAATAAAATGTTGTACATACCTGCTATGTTTTCAAGGAAGCCTTATCCTATGGGCATAGAGATACTAAATGGTTCTCACTTTCTATTAGCATCTTTTATTCTCCTGAAACTTCATAAGGTAGTGATAACTTGCTTAAATTAAAACATAGCCCAAAAGAAAAAGGATTCCATAAATGTTTACTTTGACAAGAGGAAAGGAGAATGAACATAAAAATGGAGACAAGCTACAAATCTAAAACACCAATGCAATCTGACATAAGGGTACAGAGTCATGGAAGGAATGTATGGTTCAGAGAGGAAACAAAACCAGAGAAATACTAAAATAATGCATATAAATAATGCATATCATCATTTTTTCCTCTTGTAAAAGAAGAATCGAATGTGTGTGGGAGGGAGGGTCTTCTGCATTGTCAAGGACATTGTGTCCCTGGATAATTGGGGCCATTGGGGCCTCTCTGGGTTGGCATGAGGAATACTGGGTGTTTGAGTTTTCTTAGTGGCTACTGCTGCCTTGTTTGTTCACAGGAGCCAAAGAAAATCTTGGGGACACAGGCTGTGGGCTCACCTTCAACAACTTGAACAGCACATAGTTAGAAGTCAGAGATTTGTGATGGTTGCCAGAAAAGAAATGAACATTTTTAAACCACTACAAATACTATTCAAGAAAACATACAGATTTCATTCTAAGGAAACCAAGAGCCTTAAGCAGGGTTTAAGAAACCTTTGTGACAGTGCAATCTAGTATGTGGTGATGACAATTTAGAATAGTTTTCAAGTATTTGAAAGTCGGGCTATATGACAGTTCTGGATAGCCCCTAGCATGAACCCCTTAAAACAAGAGATCCTGGGGTTGGAGAGATGGCCTAGCTGTTAAGAGCGCCGACTGCCCTTGCAGAGGACCCGGGTTTGATTCCCAGCACCCATGTGGTGGCTGAAAACCTTCTTTAACTCCAGTTCCAGGGGAATCCTATGCCCTCTTCTGACCTCCGCAGCATTGCACGACACGGGTGCACAAACCTACATGCAGACAGTACATGCATACACACATACGAAAATTTAAGAAAATTAAAACAAGAGATCTTTTCTCAAAACTATGACATTTAACTATGTATCTTACAGTTTCAGAACAGGGAGCCAAATAAATCATTCCCCCGGTTCTCAACATAATACAATTTTAATATAAAAATGGTTTAAAATTTAACATGCAATAGCTACAGAGCTGGAAACAATATAAATTATCCTTTGAGATCTCAAAATGTTTGTAAATGTGAAATGTTTTCTAAAATGAGAAGACACCCTCTGTCATTTGGACCCTGGCGCTCTGGCCCTGTGATCCAGCTGCCTTGATTCTCACTCCAGCAGCTTTCCCAGAGGAGCTTTCACTGAACTGGGCATTTCCCTGCTTGCACTGCCTTTCTGGGCTCAAGTGGTATCACACCAAAGACTGCCCACAACGTCTGCACCTCTGAAATTAATCAAGGCTCTGTGAAGGGAAGACAGGAAATTAAATCAACAAAATAGAAAAAGGGTAAAGGAACTTTATACCAAAACAGTAATGGGCATGCAGTGGCGAACACTGAGGTGAAATCTCAACCCTGGTGAAGATATCATTTTCATTTTTCCTCTCATTTATACAATGTTCTGGGACAGCTATGTATTCGGTATGTGCTGAAATAATCATTCAGAAAGTCAATTCTTTTTTTAGAAGCTATGTATTTGGTATGTGCTGAAATAATCTCCATTCAGAAAGTTAATTCTTTTTTTAGAAACCTTTTTAAAAATTATTTATTATTTTTTATGTGTATGAGTGTACTGTCTGCATGGAGGTTGGTGCACCCATGTCATGCAATGTCTCAGAGGTCAGAAGAGGGCGTTGGATTCCCCTGGAACTGGAGTTAAAGGTGGTTCTTAGCCGCCATGTGGGTGCGGGGAATTGAACCTGGGTCCTCTGCAAGAGTAGTCGGTGCTCTTAACCGCTGAGCCATCTCTCCAGACCCATAGAAAGTTAATTCTTTATCAAGAGTATATAGATATCTTTGATTTGAACCAGAGTTTGTCTATGACTTAACTATATGAATTTTTAGAAGAGCATGAATAATCAGGTGACTAGCTTCCTCAGAACCCCGTGACAAATTCAACTGTAGTTTAAGGCAGTGGAATATGTGTGAGCCTCAGTTAAAACACCTGTAACAAAGCAACTCATTTCTTTCCCAGCTCCTCTATTATTTCTGAGTATCAAAGTACATAAAATCTAAATCAGATAATACTCCTGATACTTTGATTTTATTGCGTTATCATATACATATTTGAATACACTATTTGAAGTTACATTTACTTAAATTTTTTTAATTTTTTTTATTAATTTTATTTCTATATGTGTATGAATGTACTGTCTGCATGCAAGTTTGTGCACCCGTGTTGTGCAATGCCGCGGAGGTCAGAAGAGGGCGTCGGATTCCCCAGGAACTGGAGTTCTCCTGGTATTGGAGTTTCAGACGGTTCTCGGCCGCCATGTGGGTGCTGGGGATCGAACCCGGGTCCTCTGCAAGAGCGGTCGGCGCTCTTAACCACTAGGCCATCTCTCCAGCCCAAGAAGTTACATTTACTTATCTACATATGATATATACTCACAAGTAGCTCTTCACCTGTGACGCCAAATTCTCATTTCTGTTTCTTTTGTGCTGATATAGGTGCTACATGCTCAGTGAAACTTAGAAATACATTGAATATTGCATTTTCCCCTTTATGTTCCTTATTATTAGACTTCCTTTATTCCTAGATGTATTGTTTCTTCTGATTATTGCAGTAAGTATGTCTATTACTTTAAGATCCCTCAAATTTCTGTTTTGTTTTATTTGGAGACGAGATCTAGTGTAGCACTGATGAACTGGCCTTTAATTCTGAATCGTCCTGCTGCCACCTATCTAGTGATTGGCTGTTTGCCAAGCCCACACAGGCTCCCACATTTATTCTTTGTATTTTAGTACAAATAGAAACTTTCATTTGAAGTGTAGAAAAGTATTACCTTTTGCATATTATTTAAAAAGCGATTATTTTAAAACCTGAGTGTCTGTCCCTTGACAAATAACCAACCTTTAAACTCCCTGATATTCTTGAATCTGTGAAATCATACATTGATATATTCATCTCACAAACCCAACAAAACAGTATCTGTTGGAATAAAATCAATACATAGAAATTAATATAAGAAGCCAGGATCCATAACACTTTAATTTTCATGATACAATATCAAACCAAAAGAAGCATACATTAATTTAGGAACAACTGGAATTTTTCTGTTTATAAAAATCTCAGAAAACCCGAGCACTCTTCCCTCCACCTCCTTATTAGAATTAATAAACTTTTTTCTTATTTTTTCAGTTGATGCATTTTTTTAAAATTTTTATTAAATTTTATTTATTTCTGTATGTGTATGGACTGTACTGTCTGCATGCCAGTCTCGTGCACCTGTTTCGTGCCATGCCGCAGAGGTCAGAAGAGGGTGTCGGATTCCCTGGAACTGGACGTTCTTCTGGAATTGGATTTCAGAAGGTTCTGGGCTGCCATGTGGGTGCTGGGATCGAACCCGGGTTCCTCTGCAAGAGCGGTCGGCACACTTAACCACTAGGCCCTCTCTCATTCCCCCGTAATGCAATTTTAAAGATGCTCATTATTATTAATTTGAGTGAGTGTGTGGTGTGTGTGTTTGGGTGTGTGTGTTGTGTTGAGTTAGGAATCATGCCACAGCATACAGGTGGAGGTGGGAAACAACCTCATGAATCAGTTTCTGCTCCTTCTTTTCTTTGATTCTGAGGCTAAAATTCCGGTTCGCATGCTCTTGTTGAACAAGTACCAATTCCCTTGAGCCTCTCACACCCCCTCTACTAATGTATTTCTACCCATTTTTAAATTGTTCCATATTTTGAGATAAGTTAGCAGGCACCATCAGGACAGTAGTCTTAAAAAAACCCTTGACAATAATAGCAACTGGATAACAATACATGTAATGATCCTACAAAAAGAAAGGAAAGGTGAAACTGAGGGAAAGGTAATTGCATAATCTTGCTTATTGTGAGGAAGTAATCCTATTGAACTAGACCCAAGGAAATCTCCATTTTAGCAAAAACTATCTCCGACTCTCTCTTCCAAATAGAAATAGAGCTCAAAAAAAAAAAAAAAAAAAAAGCTGGCATGTTGATGGACACCTTAATCCAAGCATTGGTTGGGAGGCAGAGGCCAGGTGGATCTTTGTGAGTAAAGGCCAGCCTCGTCTACAGATGAATTCCAGGACAGCTGGGGCTACAGGGTACAGGGAGACCCTGTCTCAGAAAGCAAAAAAAGAAGAAACGGAAGAGAGGCAGAAAGAAGGGAAGGAAAGGAAAAGAAAGAAAGAAAACAGAAAGGAAGAAAGAGAAAGAAAAGAAGAAAGAAAAGAAAGAACAAAGGAAAAGAAAGAAGAAAAGAAAGAACAAAGAAAGAAAGGAAAGAAGAAACAAAAACAACAAAAGGAAAAGAAGGAAGAAATGAAGAAAGAGAAAGGAGAGAGGGATCGAGGAGAGAGGAGAGAGGCGAGAGAGAGANTCCTTCCTTACTACTTTCTTCTTCTTCCTTCCTTCTTCTTTTTTTTTGCCTTTTCTGAGACAGGGTCTCCCTGTACCCTGTAGCCCCAGCTGTCCTGGAATTCATTCTTGTCAAAGAGGCTGGCCTTGAACTCACAAAGATCCACCTGCCTCTGCCTCCAACCAAGTGCTTGGATTAAAGGTGTCATCAACATGCGGCTTTTTTTTTTTTTTTTTTTTTAGCTCTCTTTTCTATTTGGAAGAGAGAGGTCGGCAGATAGTTTTGCTAAAATTGGAGATTTCCTTGGTCTAGTATCACTAGTTTACTTCCTCACAATAAGCAAGATTATGCAATTACCTTTCCCTCAGTTCCCTTTCTTTTTGTCTGTCATTACATTTATTGTTATCACAGTTTGCTAATTATTTTCAAGTTAAGACTACTGTCCTGATGGTGCCTGCTAACTTATCTCAAAATATGGAACAATTTAAAAATGGGTAGAAATACATTAGTAGAGGGAGTGTGAGACGGCTCAAGGGAAATTGGACTTGTTGCCACAAGAGCATGGCAACCTGAATTTTAGCCTCAGAATCACATAAAAGAAGGAAAGAAACTGAATTCATGAGGTTGTTTCCCACCTCAACTGTATGCTGTGGCATGATTGCCTAAACTCACACACCACACACACACACACACACACACACACACACACACTCACTCATAATTATAATAATGATCAATCTTTAAAAATGCATTACTGGGGGCTGGAGAGATGGCCTAGTGGTTAAGTGTGCCGACCGCTCTTACAGAGGACCCGGGTTCGATCCCAGCACCCACATGGCAGCCAAGAACCTTCTGAACTCCAATTCCAGGAGAACTCCGTTCCAGGGGAATCCGACACCCTCTTCTGACCTCGCGGCATGCACGAACGGGTGCACAACTTGCATGCAGCACAGTACATTCATACACATACAGAAATAAAATAAAATTAATAAAAAAATTTAAAAAAATGCATCACTGAAAAAATAAGAAAAAAAGTTTATTAATTCTAATAAGGAGGTGGAGGGAAGAGTGCTCGGGTTTTCTGAGATTTTTATAAACAGAAAAATTCCAGTTGTTCCTAAATTAATGTATGCTTCTTTTGGTTTGATATTGTCCTGAATTTCTTTTTACATTCATATTGAAATATAAAATTTTTTCTGAGTGTCAAAGTACATAAAATCTAGATCAGGTAATACACCTTTTCAGTATACTCGCTCCTGAGCTGTTGACGACTTTGATTTTATTGTGTTATCATATACATATTTGAATACACTATTTGAAGTTACATTTACTTATCTACATATGATATATACTCACAAGTAGCTCTTCACCTGTGACGTCAAATTCTCATTTCTGTTGCTTTTGTGCTGATATAGGTGCTACATGCTCAGTGAAACTCAGAAATACATTGAATATTGCATTTTCCCCTTTATGTTCTTTATTATTAGACTTCCTTTATTCCTAGATGTATTG
Organism: Rhizomys pruinosus; assembly: GCA_009823505.1. Classification (NCBI taxonomy): domain Eukaryota; kingdom Metazoa; phylum Chordata; class Mammalia; order Rodentia; family Spalacidae; genus Rhizomys; species Rhizomys pruinosus. The sequence continues at coordinate 453,120 of VZQC01013712.1, forward strand.
TTTCTTCTGATTATTGCAGTAAGTATGTCTATTACTTTACGATCCCTCAAATTTCTGTTTTGTTTTATTTGGAGACTAGATCTAGTGTAGCATTGATGAACTGGCCTTTAACTCTGAATCGTCCTGCTGCCACCTATCTACTGCTTGGCTGTTTGCCAAGCCCACACAGGCTCCCACATTTATCCTTTGTATTTTAGTACAAATAGAAACTTTCATTTGAAGTGTAGAAAAACATTACCTTTTGCATATTATTTAAAAAACGATTATTTTAAAACCCAAGTGTCTGTCCCTTGACAAATAACCAACCTTTAAACTCCCTGATATTCTTGAATCTGTGAAATCATACATTGATATATACATCTCACAAACCCAACAAAACAGTATCTGTTGGAATAAAATCAATACACAGAAATTAATATAAGAAGCCAGGATCCATAACATTTTAATTTTCATGATTATCAAAACGTTTTTTCCAAATTAAGAAAGGTTAATTTGCCAAGATTTTTATATTCATTATCCCAGGCACTAAATAAAATACTCCATTCAAAAGTTAGCGTTTGCAACCTAATGAGGAATTATTTTCCACAGGTGTAATATGATCACTCCACCCCCCCATTAGACTTCTAAAAAATCTGGAAGAATACAAAGTTCAGATATCATTTCCCTCACAGAAAAGACTGATACAAAACTGCATTCTTTTTCTCTTACATTAAACAAGTAGCCCTGACTTTTCTCACCTTTACAACCAATCTTCTTTCTATAAGTCTCCAAAATCAGCTACTTTCCAGACAGCCTCTGCTGGACCTCCGCTTCTCCAGGTTCCCCAAGGCTTCTGGTGGAGAGTGGCCTCTAGAGGGAGTATAAATGCAGCTCCGCCCACCAGACTCCAGGGGCCCCACCTTCCAAGCCACAGAGGATGCTCCACCCCCTACTGGCGAGGAGACCCCAGGAGGTCGCCCCTTGGTGAGCTAGAAAAAAGTAAACAACTAAAGGCAAAGCGCTGCCTCTGAGAAGAATGGTTACTTTCAAAGAATTTTGCAGTGTAAGGGCAAGGTATATCAGTTCAATTTTCACTTAGACACGTATGTTGAGTAATAAAGAGGTAGCTAACCTATCTCTTTTTCTTATAATAAAGATGTGGTTGAAATAGTCCAATATTTTTGTTTTGTTTTCCTTTGTGGTGTCTCTTGTACTTGTTACAATTCTCCCTTCCCCTCTCTTTTTTCTCTGTCTGGTAAGAGGCTGCCTCTCTGTGATTCACCCAGCTCACAAGGTGAAGCTCAGGAGCTTTTTTTTTTTTTTTTTTTTTTTTTTTTTTTTTTTTTAGCTCTTTTCTATTTGGAAGAGAGAGGTCGGCAGATAGTTTTGCTAAAATTGGAGATTTCCTTGGTCTTATTTTATTCTAACTCTCAAAAATCACAGAAAATAGAAATATTTTATTGTTAAAGTGTTTTGAAGTTCAAGTAATTCCCCCCAAATCTATAGAAAAAAATATTGTATGGCTCATGTCACCAGGTTTTAATACACAATAGGTTAAATTCTTCAGATACCATGCTACATCACCCAGTCAGAATACAAAAACAAATTTTTCTTTCCTTGCATTAAAAAATTTAATATAAGAATGGTTTTAAATATAAATTTTCAGGAGAAAGTAACTTACTGATAAATTTGGATATGGGAGAATGTTTATTTTTTTTTAATTTTATTTATTTTCATATGTGTATGAATGTACTGTCTGCATGTAGGTTTGTGCACCAGTGTCGTGCAATGCCGCGGAGGTCAAAAGAGGGCGTCAGGCTCCCCTGGAACTGGAGTTAAAGTCTGTTCTAAGCCGCCATGTGGGTGCTGGGAATAGAACCCCAGACCTCTGTAAGAGCAGTCAGAGCTCTTAACTGCTAGGCCATTTCTCCAGCCCAGGAGAATGTTTATTAAGCCTACTCCTTGGCTCATTTTATGTTGACAGGTAACTTTACAAGAGGAAATTTACATGTTTGTTTATTTTTAATGTGATAGGCATTCTGATGGATATGAACATTTTTTCTACCTCTGATACTTATTCATTGTATAGACTTAAATAATTTAACTGTAAGGTGTCTTAGTTGATTCATTTACAAAATATGTTTAGTTATAATACCTCAAAAGTGACAAAATATTCAAAACAATAACAGAAATAAAAATATGAAGTGTAACCAACCATACCTATATCTATACATATATTTTTAGACAAGATCTAACTCTGTAATCTAGGCTGTCATAGAACTTATCATGTAGCACAGGTGAGGTTGGAAGTCATGACAATCCCAAATAAGCTTCTCGAGTGCTGGAATTATAGGTATGAACTAGTAACCTGCCTTAGAAATGTCACAATTAAAGATAAAATTGCCTAGTTCGAATTGACACTCCTACTAGCAAAAGTAAGAACTGTAATTGGGAACATCATAAAAATACGTTCTCCTAGGAAACTCTAATATTTTGGCCTGTTGTCCCCTCTCCACAAGAACTGAAGAGAGTCCCTTTCTCCCATCTGTAATCCCAGCACTGAGGAGGCAAAGACAAGAAAATTGTTACAAGTTCAAAGCCAGTCAGAAGTACCTACTGAGTTTCAGATCAGCCTGTCCTATACAATGAAACCTTGCGCCTCTTGGAAATGTCTCTTTCCTGACAGATCAGAAATCTGTGCAAACCTCCAAAATGTGACATTGTCTTACCACAGTAATAGGCAATTTATGAATGTGAATTTCTTTGTTTTCATTTTCTTGCTTTAGAGAGGGTAAAGCTAATGCAGAACATGCCTGGACAATAAGGACCGTTTAAAACAGAACTTTGGATTTTTTTCCATGATCTTGCTATAAAAATTATTGGCATATTGGCAACTGGGCTTGATGATACACACCTATGTTCATAGCACTTGGGAAGCTGAGACAGGAGGATTGGGACTTCAAGTCTAACCTTGGCTACACATAAAGCTTGATGCCATCTTGGGCTAAGTGAGAACCCATTTCAAAAAGTACCCAATTAATACAATATGTTTTATTTCCATCTATACTCCCAAACATTTCAAAATTTCATTTTTTGTATTGCTAAATAAAATTCCATTCAGAATATGGACATTTTTTTCATTATCTATTTATCAGTTGATGGATATCTGGGGTGATTCCTTTTATTTGCTGTTATGAATACAACAGTAATAAAAATGGGTAAGCAAGTATATTTCTGGTAGATTATACTCTTTTTGGTATATAGTTCAGTAATATTGTAACATTTTAGAAAGCTCCACATTGATTTCAAAATGGCTATACCAGTTTATATCACCACCAACAGTAAATAAGGAATCAGAAAAAAGGTAGGCAACATGTTTTCTCTCATATGTGGAACCTAGTCTTCTAATTTTTGTATATGAGCAATTATATGGGAATGAGTGTGAGCAGGGGGTGCATAAGTAGAAAGGGGCCCATGAGAAGAGAAAAATTGGTTTTAGGGGGGATAGGTGGTATAATAGATCACATGAGATATAAAAGTTTCAGAAGGGATATCAGGGGTGGAAATTCACATTTATAAATTGCCTATTACTGTAGTAAGTTAGGATGGAAGAAAAGGGAGGTGAGATAAACCAAAACTAAATACTGATGAAAACACCACAAGGATGTTACTTTGTATGCTGATTAAAAATAAAATAAATTTTAAAATAAAAATTATAGAAAATGTTATTGGGAACTGACAGCTTATCTCTATATAAGGGTTTGTCATACTATGGTAGGAGATATATGTATATTTAGTAACACTTGATATTTTTGGAGTTAGACAGTTCTTTTAAAATATATTTTATTGTTATTAAGCTTTTTCATACATCATATATTATTGCATATATATGTCTCACCTATACTAAAATTGTGTCATCTGAAAACAAATTGTATGTAATTTCCAAATCATATTTCAGTATTCAAATTTTTCCATTTTGATTTTATATTACTCAAAAATAGGCACACATACCCTCCACCCATTCCAATGTCTGAAAATAAATGGTAGGTTAATTCTGGAACCTGTTAAGGGATTCACAATATAAGAGCACAGTTGCCTTCAGATAATGAGGAATATAATATTAACGTTGCTCAGTTTGCCTTACAACTAGGTACTTGGTGCTAGCATCCACAGATGAGGGATACCATTTGTTGTTTGTTTTTCTGGGACTGTGTTACTTTACTTAACATAATATCTTCTAGTTCCTTCCATTTACCTGCAAATTTCTTGATGTCACCTTTCTTTACTGCTCCATAGTAACACTTGGTATTATTATATACATAGAGCAGGATATATAGGAGTAGAACAGACTCTATTCCCGATACATGAACAAATTAATTTGTAATTAATATGGTAGATTTGCTAGAGTGTAGTGGCAAATGTCTAACCTCAGTACTCAGTAGCCTCAGTGCTGAAGCTGGAGAATTTTGAGTGCAATAGTGCAATCTTCTCAACACACACACACACACACACACACACACACACACACACACACACTTCTTTAATTTTGGAAGCCAGGTTTATTGGCTCATGCCTGAAATACCAGCCTTCAGGAGGCTGAGGCAGAAGGTTCAGCAGATTGAGACCACGCTGCATACCTAGATATTTCTAGACCATCTGGGTTACATAGGGAGGCCCTGTTTTAAAACACAGGAACAAACAAACAGGATTGATTTACTTTGGAACTTGGAAATTCATTCTAGATGTTGATCACTAAGGGGTAATATCCACAAACGTTATAAAATGAGTAACTCAAAACCTTCTCTGGAAATCAGCTCTAATAACAGTGCAAAATAAGTCCACGTCTATGGATTCCTTAATATTTAATTTTTAATTGTTCAATCAAGCAACAAGTTCAAATGCAAATGAGTATTGCTTTGAGGGGAAAGAGATCAAAGGGATATGTGGCTAAATTAAGAAATGTGCATAGTTGGTATTCTTCATCTCTGGAAATAACTGGAAATAAATTTTTTTTCTGGCTCTGCCTCTATCAATTTTGCTTTCTTCTCAGATGTTTCTATTACACAGTATTCTTGGGAATGAAAACTTTTTATCTTTAACAGATATAATCTTAACATTTGTTACTTTAGTGAACTGTTTTTGTCTCATAGTCAGGATGTACTGTATTGCCCCATCTTCTTTGGTCACAGCTGCCAAGAACATTATGTGTTCAAAGCTTTGTAAAATTATGTTTTCTCAAGTCTATGAAAATCTATTTTTTATTGTAAGCATTTCTATTCTACAAACTTCTAGTCATTTTATTTCAACACCTGTTCTGGGACAATTTTAAAGCAGATTCATTTGCTGGTAAGTTAATAAACTATGACATTGCTAGGGCTAAATTTCTATAAGAAAATATTTTATAATGTAATATGCAAAGTATATAACAAAGTCCAAGATAGAGGCTTCGACCAATATCAATACTGGGTCTCAACAGAGTAAAATAAGAGGGAACATGGGCTAAATGTCAGCTCACCTTAAGAATAAGAACAAAGAAAAAATGTGCTGCAGTTGAGCTCTTAGAAGGCATGAACACTAATTGTTCAGTGTGTCACTGCTAGGGCAAAATGGAGCTAGTGAATCTCTGTCAAATATGTGAGAACTAAAGTAGAGGGGAATAGTGTTCCCAGTGAAGACAAATTAGCTGTTGGGAATACACAAGGACTATGAAGACACATGTTTCTATTTGCCACAATTGGTGGCTTTGTTATTCTGAACTGATATTAAAACCCATACACTGCACATATTTAGACTGCTCTTAGTTAATGTTATGTAATACTAGTATTATTTTAAACATAATTAGTATTTCTAATAATGTTACAAGTGCATCATCACAGTGCATTAATAATTGACAAAAAATTCTAGCTGTTACCATACTCTGAGATTATAGGCAGGGATCAACGGCTCTTCTTGAGACACAAGCACATATGTAATAGTATTCCATGTTAACAACCTTGGGGATTCTAAAGCAAGAAGAACCTATATGGTATGGGGGTCCCATAACAGAATGGCCAGACTGTGTCAATCTTCATCTACTTTGAATAGATGTTGTCATCATATTCTAGCAAGGCTGTATAAGAAACTGTTCCCAAGGTCTTCTATTTAGCTTGTGTAAAAGATTAGATTAGGATTTTACATATATCACTATCTGTCATGTGATAGGCAACCTGATAGTTAAACCTTATTTCTGACTGTTACTAGTTATGTCACCTTAAGTTCTACAATTACTACAGACCAGTTTCCTCTATATTAATGCACAACTAATCTTGATACCTACTTCTCTAGTTAACAGAATCAACCAAAATGACACCAGGTCACCTAAAATTAAAACATTGAAGAATTGAAGGAAACTTTCTACAAATGAGGTGTAAGTAAGGAAACCTAATACTATATAGTATGTAAAGCTATGCTAAAAACAAAGCCTTTAATATGAAAAGTGTTTGGTACTAATTTTCTTAGGGAAATAAATAGAAAGCAGCTAATCTAATGTGGGCATAGCATATATGAGAGGAAAAGAAAATGAAAATCAAATGAATCATAGAGTAGTTCAAGAAATGTATGGCCACTGATGAATAATTGCATATACCCCAAATTTAGCATACATTTTTTACAATGTGGTAAGTTCTTGGGAACATTTTTTGTCATTTTTTTAAAAACTGATTTTCTGCTGAAATAGTAATATATGCATATATATATATATATATATATATATTACAAGATTATGTTACTAATCAAATCTAGACCCGTGTCCCCTTCCCTACCGCCCCACCCCACCAGAGTGAAACAGTAGTTTTAATAAGGTTCTTTTGGTTTAAGATTATATACTAATTTCATCTTTAGTTACATCTTCTTTTCCTTCTGACATTTCAACTTTTTTTGGACTTTTTGAGACATAGCCTCCCTGTAGCTCCAGCTGGTCTGGAACTATGTAGAACAAGCTGGCCTTGAATTCACAGAGATCTGCCTGCTTCTGCCTCCCAAGTCCTGGGATTAAAGATGTGCTCCATTCCCAGCTCATATTTCAATTTTTGAATAACCTTTAAATATATTATTAGAGTAAGGATAAGGCATAAAGTAACAGGTGAAGGAATAATTTATGTCAAAAAAGGAAATGGTCAATGAGAATGCAGTAAAAATATGAAAATAATGTAAGAAATGGGATTATATAGAGGAGGCCACAAACTTGGATTGTGGTTGAAAACCAAGCTCTTAGGAGTTGTATCATAACATCCTATATCCAATATATTCACTTTGTTTTAATTTATTTAAGTCACATGCATATTTTTCTGTGTTCATATGTCTGAGACACAGACATTATGAACACCAATATGCACAAAGACACCTGCCAATTTTTGTCATTTGAGCCAAAGCTTGGGTGAATGAAAACATGTAAGCACTGTTCCACCAAGGCTGCTAGAACTTCCATTGCTTTTATCAGTCAGAGTCAGAGTCAGAAGTATGTTGCTGCCTAACCTCCACAGAATCTATGACTTACCACCACTGACAGTGCTTTTCTGTCTGAGCAGGAGCACAGGAGATGATGTTTCTACAGAGGAAATCAAACTATACCTGAAGATCCAACTATTCTTGAACCCTGCCTCTGCCACAGTTGCACAATTACTGAAGACAAAAAGAGAGGAAGGGAAGAAAGAGTGTGAGAAAGGACTGAGGCAAAATAATAATTATAATAGTAGCTTTTCTCCTCTTTCTTCTACCTAGGATCTCCTAATGATGTCTTCCATTGACTTAATATAACAGATATAGAGCTCTCAAGGGAGCATGGGCAAGGCAGTCTGTGGACATTTAGGAAGGAAATTAAAAGCACACGAACAGAATAATATTACTTATCTGCTGCCTGGAGTCCTTTTGCTCTACCCTGATAGAAATTATGAGTAGGCGAGTGTTGGCATTCTTAGGTCCTTGAATGCTCAAGTCTTAATGGCTTACAGCTTCAAGCCAACAGACCTAGGGACATTTTGCTTCAGGCTTTAGCAGGCAGAGATTTATGACTCTGGGCAATGCAGGTTGAGGGTTTATTGCACTGGGTTTAACCACAGGAGCCCTAGAATTTGACAAGTATTTTAATCCTTGCCGTTTTAGCAGCAGTGAGCCAGTAGCAACAACAGAAAGCAACAGAGAGTCCCTGTTATGGTTATACCCCTGAATGAATCTCAAGTATTGGGCCCTTCAGCTGCTACAGTGACTAGTGTTGCAGCCCTGAAGCCTACACAGTCCTGGATCCTTGGCATGTAACGCTTGGCAGCTCTTTGGAACTCTTCCAGGGACCAGAGACTGTATTTCCTCATCTTTTGTTCTTCAGAGTATTCTGTATTAAATACTTTTCTTGCTGCTGAGACCAAAATACCTTGTAAGCAGAAGCTTAAAGAATGAAGGGTTTATTTTGGCTTATAATTTAAAAGGATATAGTCCATTATGGTGGGGAAGGCATGGTGACAGGAATGCAAAGTAGCTGCTCATACTGTGTCCAGAAAAACAGAGAAAGTTGAATGTTTATATGCAGCGTGTTTTTCCACCTTTTTATTCAAGCTGGGTCCCCAACCATTAGTCCCACCCATATTCAAAGTACGTCTTCCTTTCCAGTTAAACTTATCACTCCTAGGAACAGGTCTATAGGTATGTTCATTGGTGATTCCAAATCTTACCAAGTTAATAATCAAGATTAAATATCCCAAGTTCATCTCTTGTCAACTAAAAAATCAAATCTCTTGTTAAATCATAACATTCTGCTAGGAGTTCCTGAAATGTAATTTCCACCTCATAATGTAAAACATATTTATTTAATCCACCTCTAAAAGCCTTCACAGTCTTTAACAAAGCCAGTACTTTTCAAAAGTCCAAAGTCCAGGGCTGGAGAGATAGCCTAGTGGTTAAGAGCACCGACTGCTCTTGCAGAGGACCCGGGTTCGATCCCCAGCTCCTACATGGCGGCTAAGAACCATCTGTAACTCCAATTCCAGGAGAACTCCAGTTCCAGGGGAATCCAAGACCCTCTTCTGACCTCCGTGGCATTGCACAACACCGGTGCACAAACCTACGTGCAGACAGTACATTCATACACATACAAAAATAAATAAAATTTAAAAAAACATAATAAAAATTTTTTTTAAAGTTTAAAAAAATGTCCAAAGTCTAAGTTTCTTCTGAGTCCCAAGGCAATCTTCTATCTGCGGGCTCCTACAAAATGAATAAAAAGGCCAGTTTAGAACATACAAAATGGTACAGAGTAAAGATTCACATTCTAAAAGGAAAAACACAGGCACATTGAGGAAAGATAGGACCAAAGCAAGATCAAATTCCATCAGGGTCTAGGAGAGAAAACATCCAATCCTGAAGCTGTATGTCCATCATCTGGATTATGTGATAGAATATCTGAGTTCCATAGGGTTTGTGTAGTCTTATGTAATACTCTTCTGTCTCTGTCACCTGTAGCATACTTGTACTCTGTCTTTTGGGCCCATTTTATCCTATGCCATCACTTTTTTGGTGGATGTCTCTTGGGGCTGCCATCTTTGGCATCCTGAGTTCTCCATTCCAACATTGGTTTCACCTTCACAGTTTTATGAAATGGCCTCTCAGTATCTCTTTCTAAAGGAATCCAACCCTTCCAAACACATTTTTCCCTTAGCAGCCTTCAGGAAACTTGACAAAATTCTCTGTAATCACCTTACTCTTGCACCTCTCATGTTAATAAAACAAGTACCACTTGGATGCTGCTGTTAAGTTCTGGTACCAGCTGTAGATGGATGCTGTACCTATTGGACCACAGTTGCATTGACCTCTGTGTGGTTACCATGGAAAAATACTTCCATGGGTATTTGTTTTTTTTTAGTAGGAAACATTTCAGCAGCATTATCTGTTTAGGCCCCATCCATTCAAATGAATTTTCCTTTTCACAAGTTGGAGGCTTTATGGATATGGTACTATCTTCAGAGTACCTTTCTTATTATTCTAATACAGAGCACAGGGTTTCTAATTCATTTCACAATTATAGATGACTTTTCATTCACATTTTCTGACATTCTGAATTCATTCATGCTCCTTTCTAGCCTGGTCTACATAATGAGTTCCAGGTGAGCTGAGGCTACAGTGAGACCCTCTTGACGACAACAGCAGCAGCAACAACAACAACAGCAAAAGGCAAAACAAAAACAATAAATTAATCATAAAACCCATCTTTCATTAGCCTTGCTGCGCTAACCTCTCTCACCTTCTGTCTTCTTTTTCTATTCTCCATTTTCATCAGTGCCTGTGTTCCTCCATTGATTATGCTCCAGCCACTCTGGAATTCTTCAGTCACTCTAATGGTCACTGCTGCTGCCTTCTCCATTGATTGTTGCTCCCTTCAGCATTGCTCCTGTTTTACCCCCATTTTCACCATTGCCTCACCATGTTACCAGCCCAGCCAACTCTACTAATGATAATCAAAGATATGTAAGAAATAACACTCAGGGAAGCCTTTTATTGGGCTTAATGTAAAACCAGGAAGCAACATGGGAGACTGTCCCCTGGCTGAGTCAAAAATAATGAGCAAAACATTAGCATAAAATATGGCCATACAAGCGATGTGACAACAAAGACTGTTTACCTAAATCATGGAAGTTCTTCCTAAAGAAAGATTGTGTTTGTATCAATCACAGCCGTCTTCTATATGAAAGAAGGACTCTGTTTGCACCAATCATAGACCTTGTGCTAGGCCATCAAGAAGAAGTGCTTTCCTATTCTGGATCAGAGTAGGTGATAGAGTACACTGAAACTTGGGATGTTACAAAAGCCTAGCACAAGTTATTTGAAATACTCGAGACTGAAATTGTACTTTCTGGAGACAGAGTTGCTTTTCAGTAGCAACCATATATAGTGCTATATATTTTCCTCAGGACAACCATGGAGCTTTCAACACATCCAGGGTGGAATGGGGACAGTCCCACCAGCTGCCAGCTGCGTTATGGATTGTCCTCTACTCAAGGCAGCCAGGACATCAAGGGATGAAAGCATCTAAAAGTGGCCAATTAGAGAGTCAAATCATCTTGCCTCCAACATTTTAGCCTGTTTACATGAAAAATAATTTAAAATTCTCCTTACAATAAAGGGTTACATTAACATAAACTATGGCCGAAAACATTTAAGAGCACACTTTAACAGTGTGTGCTCTAAGAACACTTTAGGAGTATTTGATAGTGCTTTATTTGTAACTAAACTCCCATAGTGATCATTGAACTATTTTACTTTTTGATAGGATCATAGTGTTTTTTTTTTTTTTTTTTTTTTTTTTTTTTTTTTTTTTTTTTTTTTTTTTTTTTTTTTTTTTTTTTTTTTTTTTGAGACAGGGTCTCCCTGTAGCCCCAGCTGGGCTAGAACTCACTCTGTAGCCCTGGGCTGGCCTTGAACTCAGAGAGATCTGCCTGCCTCTGCCTGCCTCTGCCTCTTGAGTGCTAGGATTAAAGGTGTGCGCCACCATGCCCGGCTTAAAGACAGTTCTTAGCCACCATGTAGGTGCTGGGAATCAAACCCAGGTCCTCTGCAAGATCAGTCATTGCTTTTAACCACTGAGCCATCTCTCCAGCCCCTATAGTATTTTTCTATCAATATTTTTATTACCAATTTCTTTTTAATGATTTTTAAATTTTTTATTTTATGTATACAAGGATTTTGCATGTGTGTTGTTTGTGTAATGTGTGCATACAGTGTCCACAGAAACCAGAAGAGGGAGTCAGCTCCTCTGGAACTTGATTTCCAAATAAGTGTAGGTTGTGATGTGAGTGCTGGGAACTGAACTTGAGTCTTATGCAAGAGTACCCAGTGCTCTTCACTGATGAGCCATCTTTCTAGTCTCTATTTTTCTATGAAGTCATTATACATGGCCTGTAGGAAATGTCACAATGCATGATGGCATATATACTCTCCCCAAGTAATGAGCTTTCCAATGAATAGCTGAAAATCTGGTGAAAGAAAGAAGTAAAGAAACTGAGACAGGGCTGGAGAGATGGCTCAGTGGTTAAGAGCACCAATTGCTCTTGCAGAGGACCCGAGTTCAATTCCAATCACCCACATGGTGGCTAAGAACCGTCTTTAACTCCAGTTCCAGAGGAGTCTGACACCCTCTTCTGACCTCCGCAGCATTGCACGACACAGGTGCACCAACTTACATGCAGACAGTACAGTCATACACATAAAAAAGACCCCCCCCAAAAAAAAGAAAAAGAAAAAGAAACTGAGACAAAGAATGTGAACCCAAGGCACCAACAAAGTTCACAGGAAAGGCAATGTTTTGAAAAAAAATGAAGATAAAATTCCAAAAGATTAATATGATCCAACAGGTACAGTATACTCTAGCTTCCAATAGAGAAATAAATCGTGAAAAGAAGCCTACTGTGCAGCTGATACATTTCGTTACTGAAGAAAATGATTCCTGTTAAACTATTAACAGGTGTCCAGGACATATTAGCTTTATTTTTAAGATACGGTCTCATTTTATAGCATAGGCTGGCCTGGAACTGCTGCCTTCCTTGGCTCTGCCTCCTGCCCTGTTCATTCTGTCATTTATCTGTGTACTTCATAAGAAGGGAGAAATTGATGACCCTGAAACTGTAGTGTCTATGTCAAACAGCAATTGTTTTAGTTCAAGGCACCAAATACTCAGGTTCAGTGTTCATTCATTTGCATTTGTTAATAGTGAGTACACATATGACCATTTGTTTTCACTTTCATTTTAGTATTAGATAATTGAGCTTTTCAAGACCTTATTATAAAATGATCTTTACGTTAGATATTTTGACTAAGTACAGGCTAAATATGTATTCTTAAAATGTTGAAGGCAGACTAAGATAAGCTATACAATCATGTAAATCAAGTATATAAAATGCAAATTTTAAATATTCTATCCTTAAGATTTTTACATGTATGTGTGAATACTATTTGAAACTAGAGTTTTCTAAAGCTCAGCAAGGTATTTGAGCATTTTCATATAAATACTATTTTTATCACTTAAAACACCTTTTTGCGCCATATCTGGTGACATAGGCTTCTAATATTAACTACTCTGAGGCAAGGAGATTGTAAATTCCAGGCCTGAGGACAGTAGTTCAAAGCCAGTCTGGTAAACTTAGGTCCCAAATTAAAAGTAACTAAATGGCTGGGGTATATAGCACAGCGTTACAGCACTAACAGTACATAGAATTGTTAGCGATAATGAACATCTCTAATGTGTTAGACTCATTTGTGATATAGATATTCCTCAATTATGATGTAATTATATCTTGATAAAACCATTGAAAATAAAAAAATATTGCATCAAAAATGAATTAATACACTTGACACAGAAAAAGTGTAGCTTATTGTAGCATGTATTAAACATGTTCAGCACATACAACATGCATGAGGTCCTGGGTTTAATTCTTAGGACTGTAAGAAACAAGTTAGTGCCCAGCTGGTATAAAAACAAGGAGCTGGGACCAACCCAAACCCCCCTCAAATGACAAATGAATAGAGAAAATGTGGTACATCTACACAATGTTGTTCTATGCAGCAGTAAAGAAAGACGACAGCATGAGCTTTGCAGCAATATGGCTGGAGCTAGAAGACATCATGCTGAGTGAAGTAACACAGTCCCAGAGAAACAAACGACAAATGGTATCCCTCATCTGTGGATGCTAGCACCGATTACCTAGTTGTAAGTATTTTTGTACATGGCCCCTTGAGCTTTTGTCCAAGTAGCTGGGCATGATGCATATTGGAAACAACAACAACAACAACAACAACAACAACAGAAAGGACTAAAAAAAAAAAAAAAGAAATAAGTTAGTTTTGAATAGATATCTCTTATTTCTAATGTAGCTCCTCTTTTTATTTCTTTTATTTTCTATGTGTTTCTATTTATGGTATGATTCACATGTGTGTTTGCATGTGTGTGGGTGCATGTGCGTACGTGGCTATACAGGGGCATGTGTGTACGTGGGTATACAGGGGCATGTGCATACGTGGCTATACAGGGGCATGTGTGTACGTGGGTATACAGGGGCATGTGTGTGTGTTTGAAAGGGTCACATGGAGGAGGCTGAGACTGATGTCTGGGAATCTTTGATCAATTCTTGTTACACCTTATTTTTTGAGCCAGGGTGTCAATATTGCATGTCTTCCTAGGCAGCATGTTTCCAGTGGTGGATAAGATTGCAGGTGAGCCACATCTACTCTACCACCCCCCCCCCGAATTTGTGGATTCTAGGGATCCAGATTTTGGTACCTTAACCAATGAGTCATGTCCCCATTCTCATGTCTTCCCTTTCTAGGAGAAAAAATTCATTATTTAAAGAAAATTTAGAGTGATGTAATTCACAATATAGATGCTGGTCCAATCCTCTATCTCTACTACCGCAATCCTTCCCTGCCCTTCAAATTCTCTGTTGATTGTTGAAATATAATTTCCATACTTTAAAAATAATGATTAAGCATATATATTCTGCTTCAAGAAGAGAACAGTAAGATTCATGCCATCCTACACTTTTCTTTTACAAAATAAAAACAAACATAGCATGTTTTTATAACACTTCAGATACATAAACATTAGTTTCATTATAATATATTGTAATCTCTTAGGAATAGACCTATTGCAGTGGTTCGAATGCATATGCTCCTCCAAAATTCATGTTTGAATTTAAACCTGAATGTGATAATATTAAGAACAGAAACCATTTTGGAATTAATTCAGAAGCTCTCCAACCTTAGGAATGGTGTTATTGTGCTCACAGAAGAGGCTCTGTGGTACTTTGACCCCACTTCCAGTTTGCCATTTGTGATTACTGCTGTATCAAGCCTTCATCAGAAAATCTTCTTACTACAGTGGGGGTCAATTAATGCAGAAATGCATACTGGGCCAAGATGTCAAGAATAAGTGATAGTGGAGTGGTTGGCCCTAAATGGGCAATCTTTTATCACACTCTCCAAAGCTCGGGTAACATTGCAAAAGAGAGGGCAGAAAGAAGTATACAGCTGGAGAATGAGGAGTGCTGTGAAACAGTGTCTTCAGGACATGACATAATCATTGCACTCGTGAACGTACAGCCCCATTTGTCACCTGCATAGGACTGGGCTCATCAAGATTCCATCATGGATGGGAGATGAGGCTTCACCCCTCTCTGAGTGACCCCTCTCTGATCGCCACCATTGTATACATTGTGCATACATATTAGCATTTAATGGTTGTTTGGAGAGGGATTGTCATTTTCCTCTGTGCTGTGACCACTCATTATTTGCCTTTGCTTCAGTAAATAACCTACCCACCCTCTGCTAAGAAGTTCTGAACTCAGTGGCTCATGCACATCTAGAAGGTGTGAAAGTAGGAGAGGGACTTATTGGGAAGAAGGATTTTGGCAGGAGACAGAGATAGGAGAGAAAGGAATGGGGTGAAGAATGACCAAAATCCATAATAAAAATGTATGAAACAGTTTGACAATAAAACAAAACAAAAATAAATAAATAAATAAATAGGAAATGAGAAAAACGAGGATTCAAAGAGGTCTGACCTTTTCATTTCTTTTGTCATGCAAGGAAACAACATTCATTTCCTTTGTCCTTTTTCCATATGAGGATGTAGCAAGAAAGTAGAAGCCTTCACTAGACACTAGATATCTATTTGTGCCTTGATCAGAATTGTGAAAAAGAAATTTGGATTATCTACAAATTACCACAGTCTAAGGGACTAAGAAACAAGCTTAGAGGGCTAAAGAGATTGGTCAGTAGGTAAGAACACTGGCTGGTCTTCCAGAGGACCCAGTTTCAGTACCTAGCACCCATATGGTGGCAAACATCCATCCTAACTCCAGTTGCTGGAGATCTGATGTCCTAACCCTAACCCTAACCCTAACCCTAACCCTGCTGGAGATCTGATGTCCTCTTCTGATGTCACAGTATGGGTGCAATGCCATACGTGTATGCAATACACTTATAGACATCAAATAAAAAAATAAATAAAATATGTGTTTTTCTATGCCATTATTATTTCATTTAGCATAAAGACTTCCAATTTCATCCATGTTGCTATAGAAGTTAGGGTTTCATTATCTCCCTAAGTATAGTTGTCTGTTATTCCATTGTGTACATATACAGCATTCAGTGGGAATAGAACAGGGTATTAAGCCCAAGACTTTGCTTGACGCAATTTAAAGCTGGGGAAATGTAATGCTAGGAAGATGTTAATTGCTCCCATTTTCACATAAATGTCTGCAGATGGAACCTCTTGGAAAAACCCAGTGTTAAGGAGGTTCACAAAGTGCCAGTCAGTCAATCTTCTATTCCAGCAGCCCAACTCGCAGTTGGATTCAGTGGTTACACATCACGAGTTCACCTCAAAAGAACACCTCTCATATCAATGTGCTATGGTCCTTTCTTTGTGCAATTCTGTTCTGTGTGGGCTAAAGTCTTTGTGAAATTCTGGTCTGTGTTACAGAGTGTAACACAGTGTTGCCCATTGAGGCATAGAAGCTGAAGGCAAGTTGAAGCCATTTAATCCTTTTATCTACCCACTATATAAGCCAGAAGCAATCGGTTATTATTGGAAGAAACTTCAGAGACTACCATCAAGGAGTGGAAACAGTCAAAGAGTAGAGACTTTAATCTATAACCACACTGAATGTTCCTCTTTTGTCTGTACAGGGGAACTTTTGACAGTAAATTATTATGCAGGTAATCAGATGGTTTATTCAAGTACATGTCTTGTTTAAGATGTTGTTTCCTTGCAGGAAATAAAAGTACTCGTCATCTGTTCTCACCCTCTTTGTGAGATGGTAAAGTCTATGCAAAATTATTTGGTTTTAGCTGGTAGGGCCATCAAGTTGCCTTCTCTCTCCAAAGCTATCTTATAATTTAGTCACCAGGGAGTGTGATCATCTCAGAATGCCACCACACAGAATTATATGTCATTACAGTGATGTTGCTGCTGATTGGAGCTGATGAGCAGGACTAACCTAGATATATTGCTAAGGCACATTTGCATTAGAAAGTAAGATATGAACCCTGCAAAAATTTAGGGTTTTGCAACTTTAGTGTACTTTCTAGGTAACTTTCTAGGTAATCAGATGTCTAGAGATACTTGAAAGATTTCTTGAAAGGAATAATATAAGTTGTATCTGGCTGCAAATACCAGACATGACAATTCTTTGGCTTACTTTTATTATGAAAGAATCATATACGTATTTGGGATGACAACATATGTCCATTTATTGAGTATTCTAAAAGGCTTACCATTTCAATGGGGCCTAAAGAAAGAAAAGCTCTAAACATCAATGCAAAATGCTCTGCCATCAGGCCATTGTTGCAAGGCAGATCCAGTGGCATTGATAGTAAGAGCAAACTAATATGCTATGTACAGCATTATGCTGGGTCCACTAGATGATAGATCTATAGATGATAGCTCTATATTTGATATATCTGATGGCATAATTTTTATCTCTTAATATTTTTCCAATATTCATGGACAATATTGTAATTTGTGGTGATACTATTTTTTAAATTTTTTATGTGTATGAGTTTATTGCTTAGATGTGTGTTAGTGTATTGTTTTGCCCAATGCTGTATGAGTGTATTGGTTACATGTGTGTTAGTGCACTTGTTTTGCCCAATGGTGGAGGTCAGAAGATAGCTTCAGGTCCCTTGTACCCAGATCCCCTGCAAAAGTAGCTTGTTCTCTTAAGTGATGATATGTCTGTCCAGCCCTGATATTGCATTTTAAAATACTGTTATATTTTATTTACTTATTTTGTGTCTATCTATGGTGTGTGGACATGAGTGTGTTTTGGCACACAGATGGAGAGCAGAGGACAACCTGAAGTAGTCGGTTTTTTCTCCCACTGCATGAGTCCTAGAGACTGAAAGCAGATTTTCAGACACTAGTGTGGAGGTCAAAGGTCAATTCCAATTTCTGGTGGTCAGTTCTCTCCCTCTACTATGTGGGTCTCAGTTACTGAGTGCAAGTCATCAGGCTTGACAGCAGGCTTCATTATCTAATAAGCCTTTTGCCAGTTCCTGGACTATGTTGATACTCTGTTAAATGATTTTTGATACTTTTTGGTCTTTTTGAGACAGGCTCTCCCTGTAGCCTCAGATGGCCAGGAACTTGCTATGTAGATCAGGCTGGGCTTGAACTCACAGAGATCTGCCTGCCTCTGCCTCTGCCTCCCAAGTGCTGGGATTAAAGGCGTATGCCACCACGCCTGACTTATGCTTTTAAAATTTTAAATTTATTTTTATTTTTTATTTTATGAGTGTTTAGTCTGCGGGTATGTAAGTGTACCCATGGGCCTTGAGTCAGACAAACTTCATACAATGCATGGGAGAAAGTGGGATATAATTTACATAATGTTAATGTGGTTGATCGTGTGATGGTTAAATATAAATTTTCATAGACTTGGTCTATAAGTCAGAGAGAGAGAGAGAGAGAGAGAGAGAGAGAGAGAGAGAGAGAGAGAGAATAAATGAGATCAATGTGAAGATTCCCTTTCCAAACCAAAGGGCAATGCTACTTCTATTTTAAGGAGCAAAGTATAACATGGAGCAAAGAAAGGTAATGGGTAATGAATCAAATATGGAAACTGTACCACATGCACCATTAGTAAAATTTGTAGGGTCAGCATAGCAGTGTATTTTTAGACAGGCATGTGAAGTATACAAACCCCTGCACAGTTTAAATGAACTGACCCACTGGTAAGCAAAATATCTTCCCTTTACTATTATGACAAAAATGTCTTCTCGTCAATATGAAAGACTAGGTTTGAATTTAGAATACATGTTTAATATCAATTTTAATTATTTTTATTTTATTTAATTTAATTTTAAGTTTAATGAACTTTAAAATTATCCTGTAGAGTATTAGGTTTTATTGTGGAATGTTCAAACAAAATCTGATTTTGTTCATCCCCCTCCATTTTCCCCCAGATTTTCTATCCACACTTGTACATTCCACTCTAGGAGACTTCTTTCCATTTTCATGTCATATATGTTCTATTGTCTTATGTCTGTTTCCTCAGTACCTTTTTTTCCTACCCTCATGGTCTCTTTTCAAATTTCAGAGTTTACACCCACAAGCATACCCATGAATATACAAACTTATATATAGACAAACATATAAACACACATATATATGAGCAATAAAAATTGGGATATAAGAGCTTTTATCTTATTTAGTTTACCCAAAGACATTTAGAAGCATAAAGTTTTCATTAACATGTATATATTGGGAATAGTTGGATAATATAATAAAAATACATATCCCTAAACCTGATGGCTCCAAAGCATTCCTCTGATAATACCAGTGCATTAGTTTTCTATTGTTGCATAACAAAATAATTGCAAAAGATCTCTTTCTAGAGGTAGTAAACAATGGACTTCCTCCTCTAGATATGGCTGTACATAATTTTACTTCCATCCCTTGGAAGGTGGATGCTAGAGGTTTAGGAATTCAAGGTCATCTTCAACTATATAAACATTTTAAGACCAGCTGGACATACAAGAGACAATTTCTCAAAATCAAAAATGAAAATACAATGCCACACCTACCTCCCCTGCTATGGTATCCCCCAGCCTCCTACTAGGTCCCAGTTCTTCATCTGCATTAATCACATAACTCCTTGCCTGGGTCTCCAAGCATTTAATGTCCCCATAGGCTTTATTGACATATTAGTTACTTTCCTGTTGTTATAAAACACCACGAACAAGTCAACTTATAAAAGGAAGACTTTATCAAGCTTATGGTTCCAGAGTGTAAGGGTCTATAATATGGAAAGAGAGGCATGATGGCAGGAGGTGGCTAATGCAGAAAGCAGAGCAATCACATCTTCTTACAGGCACAGGAACCATATCTGAGACTGGAAATCAGAGAAGGTTTAAGATCTCTGAAAGAAAATCTGCAACTACATGCTTTCTCCAGCATATCCATACCTATTCATGGTTCCAGGACCCTCCCCAAACAGCACCTTGAACAGGCGACCAGTTTTCAAATACTTGGAGCCTATAGGGGACACACATTCAAACCATCACATTCCATTCATTAGACCCCACTGACACAAGATCATATCATAATGCAAAATGCATGTATTCCAATCTTAAAAGTTCCCATAATCTTTAAAGGTCTCAATATTATTTAAAAGTCCAACAACTAGTGCTCCCACATACAGGCCGGGAAGAAGCAGGGGCCTTGCCATAGCTCTAGTCCTGGACCACCATGCTTCACAGGTATAGCTTCTAGTGCCCAGCACCTGGGTTTAGACACAAGCTTGTATGCACCCACTCTGGGTGCTGGCTCCCAACTCCCAGCAGAAAAGACAAGGCATACCCACCCACCCAGAGACTGGTGCCTGGACCAAGGCTCCAGCTCTGGATCAGCTTCTGTTCAGCTCCTGGTGGCTCCAACTCCAGTTTCTGACAGGTGGGACAGAGCCCTGACCAATGCCCCCTCCCACCCCACTCCAGAAGCCAAACTCTCGAATGAGTGACTTGACACCCAGCAGGTGAGACAGAAACCCAGAGGCCAATATAGCTTGGCTCTGATGATATTCCAAAATCCTTTAGCTAGGGAATACCTCAAGACACTCCTCCCGTTACAGGCTAAGCTTCCCTTGCCCTGGACCCAGATCAAGATGCTTACCCAGATCCAGATGCTTACAGCCAGCCCAGAGAAACCAGTAGGCTTACCTCACATGGTTTGAGGTTCAAGCCAACTAGATTGTTACCTCCCCTAGGCCCCTGAAGAAGCTCCAAAATAGAAGGGGGAGAACTAGCTGGTCCCTCCAATACAAAATCAAAATTGAAAACCCGAAGCCAGGGCAACCAGCCTCTCATAATTAATAAGAAGACAACAAAGGCCCCTGAAAAAAAACAAGCAAAGTCAGTCTTCAACTCAATTAAGAAACACTTGCGTTTCATAACAGAATACAAACAACAAAACAAATCCACATGCCAAAAGCACAATGAAAAAACAATGACATGAGAAACCCAAATAACAAGTCCCCACTACATACTATAAAAGACTCCTACAATGAAAACTCCCTGGAGGTAATCCAGGATACAGATCTTAAAAGAACATTCATAAACATAATGAAAGAATTCAAGGTACTCAAAGAACACAAGGACAAATGAATCAAAGAACTAGAAGGAGAGAATGCTAAACTTTGGAATGAAATGGAAATACTGAAGAAATCTCAGGCTGAAATGAAAGAGGAAATTGAATGCTCATCCAGTCAACAGGAAAAGATGGGAGAAAGACTCAATAAAAGAATGAATGAAGCAGAAAATAGAATATCAAGACTGGAAGATAACATGGAAGAACTGGAATGCTCAAGCAAATGTTATGAAAAAATTAAAAAAAAAAAAAAAACAGGCGTAGAATAACCAGGAAATGTGGGACACCATGAAGAGACCAAACGTCTGCACCATAGGTATAGTGGAAAGAGAAGAATCCCAGGATAGTGGTATTTACAATATCTTCAACAGAATTTTTTTCACCAATGTTTTATTGAAGCCCTGTGTATTTTATATAAGATTACATTACAAATCAAATCTAGACCCATTATCCCCTCCCTACGCTCCACCCACCAGAGTTCATGCATTCTGTCAAACATGTTTTTCAACTTTTTCTCAGTCTCAAAATTCTCCATGCAGAAGTTTATTATTTCGAGTAGAGGTTCACCATTTTAGTCAGGAGAAAATCGAAGTGGTAGGCTCTAGCCTCAGCTCTCCATGGAACTATGAGACTGCAGTTGAGCATCACACCATGTCCTGGGAGGCCAATGGAATTGCAGGAGGGATGACTAAGTTCTGCTCCACTCACTTCACTGCACCCACCTATCCAGACCAGCTCAGATTTTTAGCCAAAACTCTGCATCAAGGCCACAGGGACAGGAGAGACTCTAAGGGGTAGGCGGTAGCTGAAGATCCCCATGAACCAATCAGAGGGCAGCTTGACATCACACGACATCATTGGAGGCCAGTAGAATTCTGGCAGGGAAGACTCAGTTCTGCTACACACACTGCCTCCATCTGTCCAGATCTGCTCAGGTTAGTAGCCAAAACTCTGGGTGGGTGCCACAGGGACAGGAGAGACTGGAAGTCCTCGGCATGAGCTAGAGCTCCTCAAGGACCAATCAGAGTGCAGCTGGCCATCACACCTCATCCTGGCCAGCCAATGAATTGTGGGAGGGATGGCTCAGTTGTGCTACACTAACTGCCCTCACCTATGTAGACCAGCAAAGGTTGTTAGCTCAAACTACATCGAAGCCCAGGGGACAGGAGAGAATCTAAGGTGCAGGCTCTAGCTGGAGCTCCACAGGGAATAATTAGAGTGCATCTGGCTATCTTGCCATATCTTGCCCTGCCAATGGAATTGTGGCAGGGATGACTCAGTTCTGCTCCAATCACTGTCTGCACCTGTCCAGACCAGCTCAGGTTCTTAGCCCAAACTCTGGATGGAGGCCAGGGGTCAGGTGAGAATTGAATGGGTAGGCTCTACATGGTGTTCCCTATGGACCAATCAGAGTGCAGCTCGTCATCACACCCCATCATGGGTGGACAAAGCATTGCAGCAGGAATGACTGTGTTCTGCTACCCTCACTGCATCCACCTGTCCAGAACAGCTCAAGTTGTGAGCCCAAAGTCTGGATCAAGGCCACAGGGACAGGAGAGAATCTAAGGGGTAGACTCCAGCCAGAGGACCCCACAGACCAATCAGAGGCAGCTTGCATCACAGCATGTTATGGGTGGCCAATGAAATTGTGGCAGGGATGACTCAGTTCTGTTACACTCGCTGTCCTCACCTATCAAGACCAGCTCAGGTTGTTAGCCAAAACTCTGCATTAAGGCCATAGGGACAGGAGAGAATCTAAGGGGTTGAGTCTAGCCGGAGCTCCCTATGGACCAATCAGAGCACAGCTGTCCATTATGCCACCTCATGGGCCAGTAATGGAACTGCAGCAATAATGACTCAATTCTGCTACATTAAATGGTTCCACTTGTTCAGACCAGCCCTGGTTGTTAGCCCAAACTTTGGATGGGCACCTCAGGGACAAGAGAGAATCTAAGTGGTATGCTGTAGCTGTAGCTCCCCAGGGACCAAGCAGAGCTCAGCTGGCCATCAGGCTATGTCATGGGCAGCCAATGGAATTGTGGCAAGGATGACTCAGTTCTGCTACACTCACTGCTCCCACCTATCCTGACTAGCTCAGGGCGTTAGCCAAAACTGGATCAAGGCCAAGGGGACTGGAGAGAATCTAACGTGTTTGCTGTAGCCATAGCTCCCACTAACCTATCAGAGTGCACTTCGTCACCACACCAGGTCCTGGGCAGCCAATGAACTTGCAGTAGGGATGACTCAGTTCTGCTATACTCACTGTTCCCACATATCCAGACCATCTCAGGTGGTTAGCCCAAACTCTGGATGGAGGCCACCCGGTGACGAGATAATCTAAGGTGTAGGCTGTAGTTGTAGCTCCCCAGGGACCAATCAGAGCACAACTGTTCATCACGCCATGTCCTGGGCCTCCAATAGAATTGCACTATGGATGGCTCAGTTTTGCTACACTCACTGTCCCCATTTGTGCACACCTGCTTAAGTTGTTAGCCAAAACTCTGGATGGGGAACATGGGGACAGGAGAGAATCAAAGTCCTAGGCTCTAGCCTCAGCTCCCCACAGATCAATCAGAGTGCAGCTAGCGATCATGACATGTCATGGGCAGCTAATGGAATTCTGGCAGGGATGACTCAGTTCTGATACACTCACTCCCCTCACCTATGTTAACTAGCTCAGGTTGTTAGCCCAAAGACTGGATGGAGGCCACTGGGACAGGAGGGAATCTCATGTGCAGGATCTAGCTGGAGCTCCCCACTGACCAATCAGAACACAGCTGGCCATCACACCACATCCGGGATGGCCAAAGCTTTGCACCAGGGATGACTGAGTTCTACTCCACTCACTGCACCCACCTATGCAGACCAGCTCTGGTTGTTAGCCCAAATTCTGGATGGAGGCCATGGGTACAGAAGAGAACCTATGGGGTAGGCTCTTGCTGGAGATCCCCATGGACCAATCAGAGAGCAGCTAGACATCATGCCACATCATGGAAGGCCAATGGAATTCTGGCAGTGATGATTCAGTTCTGCTACACACACTGACCCCAACTACCAAGACCTGTTCAGGTTATTAGCCCAAACTCTGGATAGAGGCCACAGAGAGAGGAGAGAATCTAAGGGGTAGGCACTGCCCAGAGCTCCCCAAGGACCAATTAGAGCACAGCTGGCCACCATGCCACATGGGCAGACAATGCAATTGTGGCAGGTTTGACTCAGTTCTGCTACACACATTGCCCCCACCTATCCAGACCAGCACAGGTTATTAGCCAAAACTCTGCATCAATACCATGGGGACAGGAGAGAATCAAATGTGTAGGGTCTAGCTGGAGATCCCCAGGGACCAATCAGAGCGCAGCTGGATATCACGCCACATCATATATGGCCAATGGAATTCTGGCAGGGATGACTAAATTCTGCTACAAAAAATGCCCCTAACTACCCAGACCTGCTCAGGTTGTTAGCCCAAACTCTGGATCCAGGATAAGGGAACAGGAGAGAATCTATGGGGTAGGCACTAGCCAGAGCTCCCTAGGGACCAATTAGGGTGCATCTGGCTATCATGCCACAGCTTGCATGGCCAATGGAATTGTGGCAGGGATGACTCAGTTTTGCCAACTCACTGCCCCCTCCTGTCCAGAACTGCTCAGGTTGGTAGGCCAAACTCTGGATTGAGGCCACTTGGACTGGAGAGAATCTAATCAGTAGGCTGTAGTCGGAGATCCCCATGGACCAATCAGAGTGCAGCTGGACATCATGCCATGTAATGGGCAGCCAAAGTACTGCCGCAGGGCTGATTCAGTTCTGCTACACTCAGTGCACCCACCTATCCAGAACTGCTCAGGTTGTTAAGCCAAACTGTGGATTGAGGCAACTGGGAAAGGAGAGAATCTAATGGGTAGGCCCTAGCTGGAGATCCCCATGGACCAATCAGAGTGCAGCAGGACTTCACTCCACATCACAGGCAGCTAATGGAATTCTGGCAGTGATGACTCAATTCTGCTATATTCACTGTCCTCACCTATCATGACGAGCTTAGGTTGTTTGCTCAAACTCTGGATGAACTCCAAGGGGACCTGAGAGAATATAAGTGGTAGACTCTAACCAGGTCCCCCAAGGACCACTCAGAGTGCATCCTGCCATCATGCCATGTCATGGCCAGCCAATTGAATTGTGGTAGTTTTGACTCAGTTCTGCTACACTCACTGCCCCTACCTATCCAGACTAGCTCAGATTGTTAGCCAAACTCTGGATTGAGACCAAAAAGGCCAGAGAGAATCAAAGGGGTAGGCTCTAGCTGGAGCTCACGGACCAATCAGAGTGTACCTCACCACCTTGCCACATCTTGGGTGACCAATTAGATTGTAGTAGGGATGAGTCAGTTCTGCTACACTCACTGTTCCCACCTATCCAGACCAGCTCATATTAGCCCAAACTTTAGATGGAGGCCACTGGAACAGGAGAGAACCTAAGGGGTAGGCTCTAGCTGTAGCTCCCCATGGACCAATCAGAATGGATCTGGCCATCACGCCACATCCTGGGAGGCCAATGGAATTGTGGCAGGTTTGACTCAATTCTGCTACACTCACTGTTCCTACCTATCCAGACCAGCTCAGGTTGTTAGC
This sequence comes from Rhizomys pruinosus, assembly GCA_009823505.1. NCBI lineage: Eukaryota > Metazoa > Chordata > Mammalia > Rodentia > Spalacidae > Rhizomys > Rhizomys pruinosus. Next base: position 478,887 of record VZQC01013712.1, read on the forward strand.
CCAAACTCTGGATGAAGGCCTCAGGGACAAGAGAGAATCTAATGGGTAGGCACCAGCTGCAGCTTCCCACTGACCAATCAGTGCATAGCTGGCCACCATGCCACTTCAAGCGTGGCCAATCAAATTGTGGCAGCAATGACTCAGTTCTTCTCCACTCGCTGTTCCCACTTGTCCAAACCATCTCAGATTGTTAGCCCAAACTCTGGATGGGGGCCATAGGGACAGGAGAAAATCAAAGGGGTAGGTTCTAGCCAGAGATCCCCAAGGACTAACCAGAGTGCATCTGGCCATCACACCACACATCATGGGTGGCCAAAACATTGCAGCAAGGATGACTGATTTCTGCTACACTCACTGCACCCACCTATCCAGAAGAGCTCAGGTTGTGAGCCCAAACTCTGGATCAAGGCCACAGGGACAGGAGAGACTCTAAGGGGTAGGCTCTTGCTGGAGCTTCCTATGGACCAATCAGAGTGCAGCAGTCCATCAGGCCATGGCATGGGCTGCCAATGTAATTCTGGCAGGGATGACTCAGTTTGCTATACTTACTATTCCCAATTATCCAGACCAGCTCCTGTTGTTAGCCCAAACTCAGGAAAGAGGTTGCAGGGACAAGAAAGAATCAAAATGGTACGCTCTAGCTGGAGCTCCCCAAGGACCAATCAGAGCACAGCTGGTCATCATGCCACATCATGGGAAGACAATGGAATTGTAGAAGATTTGATTCAGTTCTTTTACACTCACTGCCCCCACCTATCCAGAATAACAGGTCGTTAGCCCAAACTCTGGATGGAGGCCACTGGGACAAGAGAGAACCTAAGGGTTAAACTTTAGCTGGAGCTCCCCACAGGCCTATCAGCATGCAGCTGGCCATCACACCGGGTCCTGGGTGGCCAATTGAATTGCAGTAAGGATGACTCAGTTCTGCTAGACTCACTGTCCAGTCCTTCTCAGGTTGTTAGCCAAAACTCTGGAGAGAGGAGAGAATCAAAGTAGGAGGGTCTAGCTAGAGCTCCCCAGGAACCAATCAGAGTGCATCTGGTCATCATGCCATGTCCTATGTGGCCAATGGAATTGTGGCAGGGATGACCGAGTTCTGTTACACTCAACTACCCTCATCTATGTAGACCATCAAAGGTTGTTAGCCCAAATTACAAGGAGGTCCGGGGGACAGGAGAGAATCTAAGGGGTGGGCTCTAGCAGGAGCTCCCCAGGGACCAATCAGAGCTCAGCTGTCCATCACACCATATCACGGGTGGCCAAGCATTGGGACAGGAATGATTCAGTTCTGCTACACTCATAACATCCACCTATCCAGACCAGCTCAGTTTGTTAGCTAAAACTGCATTAATGCCATGGGGACAGAGATAATCTAAGGAGTAGGGTCTAGTGGGAGTTCCCTACAGAGCAATCAGAACACAACTGGCCATCATGAATGTTCCCCTATGGTCTTAGAAAGCCTGTGTTTGGCTGGCCCGGCTGAAGCCCCCACCTCTATGAGCCTGAGTACCCTTGTGGCTTCAGGCCCACCTGTGATCCAGCTGGCTGGATAACTCCACCTACACAGCTGCACATATCCAGTGAATAATCCACCTGGATAAGGAGCTGGGTGTCCATGTGTGTGCCCCTGGGGCTTTAGCCCACCTATGTTCTGGCTGGCCCAGCTGAAGCCCCTGACCTCTATGAGCCTGGGTCTCCCACAGCTTCAGGCCCATCTGTGTTCTGGCTGGCTGGCCAGCTCTGCCTGCATAGCTGCACATGCATGGTGAATAATCTCCCTGCCTGAAGAGCCTGGCCTCTAAGTGTGTGCCACTGCAGCTTTGCCTGTGTTCCTGCTGTCCAAGCTGATGTCCCTGACCTCTGCTCTTTAGTGTTTTTAAAGCAAGCCCACCTTTTGAATTTTAACTTAATCTGGAGATTATGTTGAGTACAATTGCCAACTTATTGTTAGTGAGTGCTCAAATACATGAATATAAAACATTTTCCATGTATTTATAGAGTAGTGTAATGTATTTAACAAAATATTTTTGTTTCTTTCTTTAAGTACTACACAGCCTAGGTTTAAGTTATTTTGGTGAAATTAGTCTTTTTTGGTGCTATATAAAGGGAAATTGTTCTCATAATTAAAATGTATTTTTACTGGTATCATAAAAAGTCCGGCATCTAAAGGTAATCTGTTAAATGTAAGCCTCCTGCAAAAATAAAATTACATACCTCCAACATACAATGAATACACATTCCCATTAAAAGGGAGGAATAGAGGTCTAGTGGGGAAATACTGGACCATAGCAAGACTGCAACTTAGCAGGGCAAACAACAAATCTTGTAGCTCCATGTTGGATATCTGGTTCTTAAGTTTCAAGGGCCTTAGGTGGCTCTGCCCACACAGTTTTGCTGACTGCAACGTACATTTGTCTCTTGAACTGGTATTATACCTTGTATGCTGCTTTCCTTGGCAGATGTCTCATGGCTCTGGCACCTTCAATATCTCTGGATCTCCACTGCCAAACCCACCTGCACATGATGTCCTCTTAGGGTGTCTTGGCTTGTCAGGACCTTCTTTATATAGGGACTCCCTTGTTCCATGCTACCTGGACTCTGTGTGGCTTTCTGAAACAGGAGAAGAAGAAACAATTATCCCTTCACTCTTAAATCTTTCATACCCCTAAAGCCAATACCACATAAGCACACTGTCAAATTAAGCCCCAGTTTGGGATGGACCCTGGCCATTCTCATCCATATCAGCAGCATCTACTATCATAAAGTGCAGGTTTTAGAGGAACAGAAAACTCCTTAGGCCTTTTGCTTTCACAAGGAAACTTAGCTGTTTGGAGTCTTGTCCTGAGGTGACTCTTTCTATTGTTGAAGTGAAAATCTGGAGGTGTCTCCTTATTAATGGCTCTAATCTCCTTATCAAAAAGAGCCTCTTCACTCACAAGCTTTGGGAAAATTCCTCTGCCAAGGAAATTAGTCATTTTATTTTCAACAGGGCCTCAGGCAAGTTCTTAGACTATAGGAAGACAGCAGCCAGATGCCTTGCCAAAATACCCCAGTTGCTGTTTAAATTCTTATTTCTCTCATGAACTACTTTGCTCTTAGCGATATTTTCTTTCAGCTTCCTATTAGAACTAAGTTCTGGTTAAAGCTTTCAATCATTTTTTCTAGTTCAAAATTCCAAAGTCTTCCATATTCTTTCAAAAGCTCACATGATCAGTTTCTTTAGAGCAACAACCTACTCTCTGGCACCAAATTCTATTTAGTTTCTTTTCTGTTGCTACGATAAAGCACCATGACCCAAGAAATTCATAGAATGAAGAGTTTATTTTGTTTATACTTCCAAACAGTAATAGTCTATCATGGTGGCAGGAGGTGGCCTGCTCAGTAAGTAGAGCAATCACATCTTCAAGGCTTTTCAGAAAACAGAACAAGACTGGAAATCTGGCAAGACTTATGAAATCCCAAAGCCTTCCCCCAGTAGTGTGCTTTCTCCATCATGGCCACACCTACAAAATGTTCCATGACCCTCGCCAAACAGTACCATGAATAGGGGACCAAGTGTTCAAATAGTTGGAGCCTATGTGGGATACTCATTCAAACCATCACACCTGCTTAGCTATCCAGGGACCTAATGACAATCAACACAGCATCTGCTAGGCCATATTTGATCTTCAGCCCTCTGCCTACTCTTCCTGAGACCTCTACCAGACCATTCCTTGAATATCTTTAGCTCTCTTGTACTACAGCATATTGGTGATTCCACTTGCTTTTACTGGGACTCCACACCAAACATGAACTAGGATCACCAAGCAAATTCCAGTCCGTGGGCCCAGGCAATCCAGCTATACACTCAGGTCTGCCTCATCTTCTGAGAGACCTTCTCCATGTCTCAAATCCATACACCCAGATCTACCAAAATAACCACTCTGATTGTGACCCACCCCCAATATACTCCAAGCCTACCCATCCCACCCCAGGCTTCAAGGCATTCTCCAACCACCTATGTTTCCTATTAGGAGACCTGACCTCTTCAACTGGAAATCCCACAACTTACCCTGCCTGTTAGCCCAACTTTCTTTTGCCACCAATGTAATCTTGTTAACAGACCCACCCCCCCATGCTCTGTCCCTTTGACACTCAAACTTCCCAGTCCACAACTCACTTGGGGACTCTGAACAGGAGGGCTAAAAATTCAAAGCAAAAGATACAGACAACAACCCAACTTCAAAGGCCTAGGTCACATTGCAAAAAGGAAGTCACCCCCCCAAAAAAAGCAATATGTCTTCCATAGACACCACTAATCTCATAGTAAAGCTCCCCCAAAAGAACAACTAAGATGAAATTCAATACATATAATTCCAAAGAATAAATATAAACATGTTCAAAGAGTTCAAATTATATCACACAGCTATAGTAATACAAACAGCATGGTACTGGCATAAAACCAGAAATATTGAACAGTGAAATAAACTTGAGGACCTAGGTTTAAATTCACACATTTGCTATCACCTGGTATTTACACACTGGAGAGAAGGCAGCATGTTAAACAAACAGTGCTAGTCAAAGTGACTAAGGGCATGTAAAAGAATGAAATGCGATCCTCATCACTCACCATGCACAAAACTCAAGTGGACATGGATCTAGGAACTCAACATAAGAACCAATACCCTGAATCAGATACAGAAGAAAGCAGGGAATACATTGGAACTTGACAACAGAGGAAAGAATTTCTACACCGGACTCTTATAGCATAAATACTAGCCCTAAAAATTGACAAATGGGATCATATGAAACTGAAATGCTTCTGTACATCAAGGGAAACTCTAATTTGAGTGAAGAGTGAACCTACAGAATGAAAAAATTCTTTGCCAGCTAAACATCTGACAGAGGGTTCATATCTAGAACATAAAAAGATTTTTAAAAAATATGAGAAACCCCACAAATAACCCAATTAAAAATTGGGACAAAGATCTGAACAAGGAGTTCTTTAAAGATGAAATGCATATGGCTGAGAAATACTTAAAATATTCAATATATTTAGTCATCAGAGAAATGCAGATTCAAAACTTTTAGAGATTTCATCTTATACCACTTAGAAAGGCAAAAATTCAGAAAATGAACAATGATATATACTGTTGAAGATGTGGAGGAAGGATAATTCTTATCTATTGCTGGTGAGTTTGCAAACTGGTGCAGCCGCTATGTAAATAATTGTGAACATTCTTCATAAAACTTAAAATTGATCTGCCATATGGTGCAGCCATTCCACTCTTGAGCATATATCCAAAAGACTCTATTTCTTACTTCAGAAATACCTATTTATCCACGTTCACTGTTGCCCCTTTCATGATAGCCAGGAACTGGAACCAATCTAGATGTCCAATCAACTGGTCAATGTATAATGAAGGTGTGGTACACAATATTGTTAATAAAATTATAAACTCCTCATTCAGTGGGTCTTTGACCCACTTTTAATTGGGTTATTTATGGGATTTCTGATATCTTTTTAATATTATTAATACACACAATGAAATGTTATTCAGCTTTTTAAAAAGATGTAATTAAGAAATTTGTAAGGAAATAGATGAAACTAGAAATAGTCATCCTCAATGAGGTAATCTACTATCAGGAAGACAAAGTCACATGTTCTCTTTTCTAGCTAGCTTTGAAATCTTAGTTATACATGTTTTAATTTGGAAATTCATAGAGGTCAAGAAACTATCAAACAGCCCTGGTTGGTGGAGGAGGCTTCTTGAGAGAAGAGGTAGACTGTAGTGAGTGTGATATGAAGAGAGGAAGGGGAACACTAGAGTAGGAAGAATTAAATGGGGTAGTGTGCTGGATAGCTTTAGTGTCAACTTGACACACCTGGGTTGAGGAAGCCTCAATTGGAGAATTGGCTCCATTGGATTGGCCTGTGGCCACATCTGTGGAGTATTGTCTTGATGGTCAAGCAGTGTGGGAGGGCCCAGCCCACAATGAGTAGTGCCACCCTGGGCAGGTGGTTGTGTACTGTATAAGAAGGTGGGCTGGGCATGAGCCGGAGGAGCAAGCCAGTGAACATCACTCATCCATGGCCTATGCTTCAGCTCCTGCCTCCAAGTCCTGCCCTGAGTTCCTGCCTTGGGCTCCCTAAGTGATGATCTGTGACCCAGGAGATGTAAGCTGAATAAACCCTTTCCTCCCCAAGTTGGTGTCAGTCAGAGTGTTTTGTCACAGCAATGGAAGACAAACTAGAACAGAAATT
>VZQC01013712.1:485684-508527 GCA_009823505.1 Rhizomys pruinosus
GGCAGAGTCAGAGAAAGGGGATGACTGCATGAAAACGCACTCTGGCCAGCCAGAAGATTGTGAGTGAGTACCAGGTGTCCAGCCTAGAGCTACTTGCTGGACTTAGATTTTATTTAACGATGTCCGTGCCTGATTCTTCCTTTGAAATAAAACAGTACATATTTTGGACTTTACAGCAGAACCCACCAGACTTTTAAGAGATTGTGAATTTTTAAGTGTTTGGGCATTTTAAGGATTGTGGGGCTTTTTAAGTTTGTACTGTCTTAGGTTGTGATTAATGTTAACATCAATACTTTGGGGATAAGAAACTGGAAAGGTGGTGGTTTAATAGTGATGTGTTTTTTGTGTGGTCAAGTTGACAAGGGGTCAATTGTGTCTTGGATAGCTTTAGTGTCAACTTGACACACCTGGGTTTGACGAGACCCTCAGTTGGGGAATTGACTCCATTGGATTGGCCTGTGGCCACATCTGTGAGTATTGTCTTGATGGTCAAGCATTGTGGGAGGGCCCTTGGGCTCCCTAAGTGATGAGCTGTGACGCCAGGAGATGTAAAGGAATAAACCCTTCCTCCCCAAGTGGTGTATGGTCAGAGGTTTTTGTCATAGCAATTGAAGGAAAAATAGAACACGATAGGGAAGGGCAGAGTAGAGGAAGGGAGTATGGTGCATGCAGTAGATTTTACAGTACTAAGAGACCTATAGTAAAAGCTATTGGGAGAATAATAACCTATGATTATAATGATAATACAATATATATAATATTATACTACGTATACGTTTGCCTTCAATTGGTGAAAAAACACTGACCAATAACCAAATGCAGATTGGGGAAGAAAGGGTTTATTTGTTCTTATGTCTCCCTGGTCACAGATCATCAATTAGGAGGGAGCCCAGATGGAACTCAGGTTTAACAGAACCTGGAGGCAGGAAGTTGAACCACAGGTATGGAGAATTCTCCATACTGCTTTTCTCATCTGGCCCAGGCTCTTATACAATACAGGAGAACCTGCCAGGTGTGGCATCACTCACAGTGGGCTGGGCCCTCCTGCATCACTCAATAATCAAGAAGATGCCCATGGACATGGCCACAGGCCAGTCCAATGGAAACAATTCCCCAACTGAGGCTCATCCTTCCAAACAAGGTGTTTCAAGTTGACACTAAAGCTATCCAGGACAATTGACCCCTTTTCAAAGCACATCATTTTAAACAACCAACTATTCCATTTCTTCACCCCAAAGAATTAATATTACAACAACATAGACAGTGCCGACAATGTGAGATATATATATATATATAGTATATATATATATATATATATATATATATACACACACACACACACACTTTGGAGTAATACAAATGGGAGGGAACAACAACAACAAAAAGACTGAATCAAAGAACTGGCTGAAACAGTTAACTTCTGCCCAAACAATAAACTTCTTTTTTTTTTTAATTTTATTTATTTTGGTATGTGTATGAATGTACTGTCTGCATGCAGATCTGTGCACCCATGTCATGCAAGGCCGCAGAGGTCAGAAGAGGGTGTCGGATTCCCCTGGAACTGGAGTTCTCCTGGAATTGGAGTTTCAGACGGTTCTTGGCCGCCATGTGGGTCCTGGGGATCGAACCCGGGTCCTCTGTAAGAGCGGTCAGCGCTCTTAACTGCTAGCCATCTCTCCAACCCCCCAAACAATAAAGTTCTGCAGAGAAAAACTTTAAAAAGACTGAGAAAAAGATGGAAGACATATACATCAGAATGCATGAACTGGGGTCAATGGGGGGGGCATGGAAAAGAGAGTGTGTCTAAGTTGGACTGAGAAATTATATATGAAACATACAAAACACCAATAAAATATTTTATTTAAAAAATAATAAAAATGTATATCTGGTGAAAAAAAAAAGCCCAATATTCATTTAAAAATCCAAACACTTAAATGTTCACAGTGTCTTTTAAAAATTTTGCTGGGTGTGGTGGAGCATGACTTTAATCCTTGCACTTGGGATGCAGAGGCAGGCAGATCTCTGTGAGTTCAAGGCCAGCCTGGTCTACAGAGCTCCAGGCCAGCTGAAGCTACAAAGAGACCCTGTCTCAAAAAGACCAAAATTAAATAAATAAACAAATAAATAAATATCCCTTAACTGTGGGGTACTGTAAAATCCAAAACAAGTTCTGTCTTATTTCAAATGGAAGAATCTGGCACACCTAAGAAAAATGTAATTCCATCAAAGTAGCTCAAGGCTGGACAACAGGGATTCACTCAAGATCTTCTGGGAGCCAAAGGGTTTCAGCAGTTCCACTTCTCTGACTCTGCCAAGACCAGATCCATTCTACAACTGCTGCCCTTGGTGGTGGTCCCAATGTCCTGGCATCCAAAATGTTGGGGTCTCCACTGAAACTGAGGCTGCACCTTCACTAATGGGCTTTTCTCACCTCTCCTGGTCCAAAGCCTCAGATACTCTTCATGACCACTGCAATCCTGACAACCATGGCTGCACTTTCACCAGTGGCCTTTCCTGGCCTTTCACAGTTGCAAGCCTCAGCTGTTCTCTGTTGCCAGAACCACACAGGAAACTCTTACCCATTACCAAGTTGAAACTCTTACACATTAACCAAGTTGAAACTCTTACGCATTACAAAGTTATACTTCCAGCTTGAGTTGGAAGCTTGGGCCCTGTGGTGGTTTGAATGTGTATCCCCCCTAGGCTCTAGGTATTCAGACGTTTGTCTCCAGTTGGTGGCGCTGTTTTTGGAGGTCTTGGGGTGTGTGGCAATGCTGCAGGAAGTGTGTCACTGGGGGCAGGCTTAGTGAGCTTAACAAGCCTCGTGGTCTACAGTTGCTTCCTCTCTGTTTCCTGTNGTGGTAAACAAAAGAATCAGTACATTCAGGGAAACTAGGGACCCACCACCCAGGTTAATTTCTCAGCACACAACAGCAAAAGTCCAGAGGGGCAGAGAAAAAAAAAAAAAAAATGCCAAAGAACTTTGGTTAAATTCACGTTATAGCGAGAGAGGCAGATTCCATCCTGAACTTGTAGTCAGATTTGGCAATTTCATTCCCGTGGTGCTTGCTTAGAGGTATTAGGTATTAAGTATTGCAAGATGCGAAGGGGTCCATCCGTTGTTCTTTCATCAGTTCTTTACTCACGGGTTTGGTTTTTTCAGAGGTTCAGAGAGCCCCCAAAGAGGCCAGGGAGGACACAGATTGCAGGGATGTACCGCAGGGGCATCCCTTCTGAATTAAAGATAGGCCCACCTGTGCTTGGCATGTGTGAATATGTGAAGCTGTGAGTGTGAAGCCTGCTTGGCAGCGGAGACCCCAAGAAGACATTCGAGATGCCAGACCTGTGAGATATTTGCCAAGGAGAGCTGCATACAGGGAGTGGTACAGGCCTAAGAAAGAGATGTATGTTGCAAGCAAAGCTGGAAGAGCTGAGCCATCTAAGCCCTTTGGAAGTCAAGTCCCAGAAGTTGCATGTGGAGCTACTGGACTTGGCGTTTGCCCTGCTGGTTTTTGGTCTTGTTTTGGTCCAGTATTTCCTCACTATGCCTCTATTCCTCCCGTTGCGGATGGGAATGTGTATTCTGTTCCACTGTATGTTGGGAGTATGTAATTTGTCTTTTGACTTTACAGGAGTTTACAGTTTGGGAGATTGACCTGAGTCTCAGAGACTTTGGACTGTGGACTTTTGAATGGCATTGAGACTGGTAAAGACTGTGGGGACTTTTAAGGTTGGACTAAATGCATTTTGCATTTTATATGGTCAGGAGCCTATGGGGGCCAGGGAGTGGAATGTGGTGGTTTGAATGTGTGTCCCCCATAGGCTCTAGGTATTCAGACATTTGTCTCCAGTTGGTGGCGCTGTTTTTGGAGGTCTTGGGGTGTGTGGCCACGCTGCAGGAAGTGTGTCACTGGGGGCAGGCTTAGTGAGCTTAACAAGCCTCATGGTCTACAGTTGCTTCCTCTCTGTTTCCTGTACTCTTTTTGAGATGTGACCCTCAGTTTGCTGCTCCAGATCCAGCCACCACGCCTCCCGCCACAATGGACTCTAATTCCCTGGAACCACCAATCATAAGCTCAAATAAACTCTTCCTTTTATAAGTTCCTTGGTCTGGTGTTTTATCACAGCAACAGAAAAGTGATTAATACAGGCCCCCTCTAGTCCACAGCTTCTATGTGTTGACCTTGAGAAAATACTTCCCAGGAGATTTCACCTCATTAAATTCTCCAAGGCTTCTGTACAGAGAAAGAAACAATCAAAGAAGTGAAGAGAAGCTGGGCGTGGTGGCACACACTTTTAATCCTAGCACTCAGGAGGCAGAGGTAGGTGGATCTTTATGAGTTCAAGGAGATCCTGGTCTACAGAGTGAGTTCCAGGACAGGTGGGGCTACAGGGAGACCCTGTCTCGAAAAGACCAAAAATAAATAAATAAATAAATAAATAAATAAATAAATAAATAAATAAAGTGAAGAGAAAACCCACAGAGTGGGAGGAAAGCTTCACCATATGTCAGCGACATATCTGACAGAGGTTTAATATCCACACTATATAAATTACTCAAAAAGAAGAGCATGAAAGCAAATGGCATAATCAAAAGATGAAGAGCTGAACAGAGACTTCAAAAATGAAGAAGTAAAGATTGGTGAGAAACATCTTAAAACTGTTCAACATCACTAGTAATTAAGGAAATACAAATTAAAACCACTTTAAGATTTCATCTTATCCTGGTCTGGCTATGATCAAGGAAACAAATGATACCAAATGCTGGAGAGATTGTGGAGAAAGGGGAACCCTCATTCACTGCTGATGAGAATGCAGACTCCTGCAACCCCTGTTGAAAGCAGTGTGGAGAGCTCTTAAAACTCTCAAATGGAACCTACCTCTTGACCCAGTCATTCCACTCCTGGGTATATACACAAATTATTCCTCCTATTGCAGAGATATATGCACAAACATTTATTGCAGCTCTTTTCCCAGTAGCAAAGAACTGGAAGCAACCCAAGTGTCTCTCAACTGATGAGTGGATAATGAAAATGTAGTACATCTATACAAAGAGCTCCATGCAGCAATAAAGAAAGACAGCATCTTGAAATTTGCAGGTAAATGGGCAGAACTAGAAGCTTTTATTCTAAGTGAAGTAACACAGTACCAGAAAAACAAATGACGTATTGTGTCCCCTATTTGTGGATCCTAGCACCAAATCCTTATATACTCTGTCAGTTTGGTTTATGTGTGGAGTGTATATATGCATATTTTGGAGTAATACAAAATTAAAGGGAACAATAACAAAAGACTGATTCAAAGATCTGACCAAAACAGTAAACTACATTGAAAAAGTTAAAAAAGACTAAGAAAACGATGCATGACAGGTCTTAACATGTATGGTAGAATGCATGAGCTCTGGTGGTGGTGGGAAGGGCATGGATGGGGAAATGGGTCTAAATTTGATTGAGAAAGATTGTATGAAATGCATAAAAGCTCAGTAAAAATTAAAAAATCTGTCATAATCAAATTAAGGAAATAAACCTTATCATTTCAAACATTTGAATTTCTATTTTTAAAGTTAAAGTTAACTTATTTACTTATTTGATAATTCCATTTATGAGTACTTTTCTTAGGTCACTTCCACTCATCTTTTTTGCCCCTACAACTCCTCCAGCATCAATGCCTTTGAGTTCTTTTCAACCTCTCAAGTTCATCAAGTTCATGATTTCTTCTTGTAAAATTATTACTGTTTTACACACAGAGAGAGACAGAGAGAGAGAGAGAGAAAGAGAGAGAGAGAGAGAGAGAGAGAGAGAGAGAGAGAGAGAGAGATTCTATTCAGCCCATTTACTGTTCTTCTTACGTACATGACCACTTGGTCTTGGTTTGATAACCTATCTGGAAACTTCAAACTTGTCTCTTCTTGTTCTTTTGAAATACATAATTTTAGGTTACAATTATTTTATTGTGCTATATGACACCATACTCAATCTTCTTGTTTGTATTTTTTAGATTGTTGTCTCCCCTCTGATAAAGTATTTTCAAATGTCAAGGCTGGTGGGTGAAATAGAATTGTGTATGCAATTGTAAACTTTCTTGTAACAAATATTTATCAAGCATCTAGTAAATGAAAAACGTACTGGGTGCTTTTGGAAAAAAAAGATATGTTAAAGATTTTAAGATCCTAACAATTTAGGAATTTACTTACTGGAGGATGATGACAAGTACACAAGTAAATAATGCCAATTAAAGTTAGAAGATAAAATGTGATATCATAGGATAAAACAGAAAGTACTATGACAATGAGAACCCAAGAGCCCTTCAGTAAATGTAGAAGAAAGCTTTCTACCCTAAAGTCTTGTACTTTCCCCCTTCCAATTATATGCTGTGGTCACATCCAACTACACTTTTTCCCCTTTAAATTCTAGTTATTGAGCCAGATTTCATTTATCGTAGTGTATCCTGAAAATTGATATTTTTCTTATCATATTTTTCCATTATCACATTATCCAATAGTTGCATTTTTGTGTGCTTCTCAGTTAGAACTTTGAGAATTGTAGTATCTCAAGTATGAAATGGGGAAACAGAATTTGCATTGCTAACAAGACCCCAGGTGATACTGCTGCTGTTCCATGTGCCCAGCGACGTCATGTCATCTTGCTTCCTGATAAACTAGGTCACTTAGAAATTTATTAGATAAGAAATGTAGTATATCCTAGAGCTCAGTCTCCTTATTTGTAGAAATGGTTTAAACTGAACAACTAAGAGTATAAAAATGACTTAAACAAATGAAATTGCTTACCATATACTAACTATGGAATCTTATATTTACAGACATTCATTTGCCACTCATCAAAAAAGCTATTCTTTGCAACAGATGGAGGCCAATGCAGAATCCCAAAACTGTTCTGACACAGAACATATACATCTGAAGAATCCTCATTCCTAGGAGACACATTTACGGTTGAACATCTACATGCATAATGAGGGGTAGAGGGAAAAGAAGTACATCCCTCAATTCTCACCAGTAACGCTTCCTTACACAATGGAATGTAATGCAAATGGAAGGCCACAAATGGTCAAGCTTCAAAGAACAGGAGTGTCCAGAGCATATCACTGAATGAGACCTCTATATTAAACCTCACCCATCCATAGCTCAGGGATCATTGCAGAAGAGGGGGTGGAATGATTGTCAGAGTCAGGACGGGTGCATGAGCATAGAGATGCAGTGGCTTACAGTCAACTAGATGCTTTCACATGTGAAGTTGTGGCAATTTTGGCCTCAGGCATGGGACATATGCCAACTGGAACAAGGTTTCAAAGTGGAGAAAGAGAAATGGGTGGGGGACTGACCCTGGACTGAGAACTACGAGACTGAGTACTGTTAGTTGAGGAATCTTAGATATGCTGACTAGACTCCAGCGGATCTATTTGCTCAGAAGGATGTCTGGGTTTGGGAGCTTGATTGGGTAAGGTTTAGCTTGGATGTTGTAACGCATGAGTTCTAATGGGGAGTTAGGGCATGAAGGGGATTGGGTTTGATTGTGAACCATTGTATGGGGCATACAAATGCTCAATAAAAAAAAGGACGTAAAATTCAGATCAAAGTAATCCTCTTCAATGTCTGGTGGGTAAAAAAAGAAAGACACATCAATAGATTATTTGAATTATTTATTTGAAATGAATTTTGTTTTTGACCTAAGAATGACTGAATGATGGAAAAACTGGAGAACTTATTAATGTATATTTTGGGGGCTGGAGAGATGGCCTAGCGGTTAAGAGCGCCGACCACTCTTACAGAGGACCTGGGTTCGATCCCCAGCACCCACATGGCGGCCGAGAGCCGTCTGAAACTCCAATTCCTGGAGAACTCCAGTTCCGGGGGAATCCGACACCCTCTTCTAACCTCCGCGGCATTGCACGACACGGGTGCACAGACCCGCATGCAGACAGTACATTCCTACACATACAGAAATAAAATTAATGTATATTTTGGATGAAGACTTTTACGACAAACCCATGATGATAATTTGTCTGTAAAAGATGGAAAATCTGTAGTCCGGGAACACATTTATTTGTTGGTTTTTATTTCATCCATAGTTGTTTACTCTTCATCAATCTGTAGGAAGAATAAGAGGCAATTATTAAGTGTAAACCCTTAAGAGGAACCACTGTTTCTTTTAACTACTCTTAAGAAAATATTCTATCCTGTATTTCTGCTTTCTTAGCAACATAATTGAACATATTTTCCTCTTGTAATTCAAATCCTTGGCTACTTGGATATTCTTATACTGCCTAATGTCATCAATCAGCTGACCATGCCAGCATCTCTCTCCAACACCAGGAATGCCTATTTTTCTTCTCATGAGATATCATGATCTTTCAAAGAAGTAAACATTTCTATGTTAAAAGCCTAAATGGCTAAAAACCATCTGTAACTCCAGTTGCAGGGGATCGAGACCCTCTTCTATCCTCTGCTGGCATTGCATGACAGGAGTGCCCTTACATACATCCACACAATACACAGATACATCTTTATTGAAAGAAAAATTCTATTGTGCAGCTCCTTGATTCTTCTCTCTTAATATCTAATTTTTATATCTGCCAAGTGTTCTAGTTCTCATTGATTATATCCTTGGATCATCTTACATTAAATTGACTTTGCATATTTAAAAGCTGTCACTCAAAGGGTAGATATGCCATTTGTTTGCTTTTTGCCTTGGGCTATTCTTCCTTCTTCCCAAATTCCTTCCTGAACATGTACTAACCATTGACAGTCCTATTCTATAAGCTTATGCACTGCTTTGTTTATCTTTTAATAAATACAATTTGGTAGAAAGCAGCATATCTACCAGGTTTCTTCATGGGTCCTACGTTTTCTGAGAACAGTAAACCATTGTTTAGGATGGGCAAGCCTTGAGTATGGCCTGCAAATGAGCTACCAGTACCAACAGAGACTGAAATGGTGGGGGACTTTGCTGCCATTTGCTTGCCTTAGTACTTTTGGTTTCAAAGATCAGCAACTGAAAGAAAACAGAAGAATTAATCAAGTTCCCATTGCCCTTGGACTTAGCCTCCTCAGGTTCCTCTGATTTATACAACCTATCTTGGGCTACCTTTTATGATGTCACACAAGCCAGACTTTCCGGAGTTAGTTCCTGCTGCTAGGTATCAATCTTCCCACTTACCAGCTCCTTTGGATAGTATCCTTGTCTATATCTTGGACCTCTTGCAGAGTCCTTCCCTCTCCTAAGTCCCTGGGATCTTGGGATCTGAAGTTGACTATTACTTGTCCAGAATGGATCAAGATATAGTCATTATAAAAGGTCATTATACACACTGTAGTGATATAGTGTATTAGAGACAAAACTTCCTAATAAACCCTAAACCCTGCCATGGGAAACTCACAATCATGTAAAATAATTTTTGAATCTTCTCCTGGATCTTCTTCATCCTCCTGTTCTTCATTCTCCTCCTCATACTCCTCCTCTTCCTCCCTTCCTCCTCTTCCTCCTCCTCATCTTCAATACTGTAGTCCTGATTGTCATCTTCATCCTGATATCCATTGTTTTCTTGTTCTACATCCCAGATAAACCAATCTTCCTCAACATCAAGCCAAACCTCCTCAACATCAAGCCACATATCCTCCATTTCAGGCCACATCTGCTCCACTAGGGGCCAGATCTCTTCAAGATCAGGCCATATCTCCTCCTCTCCACATTCTTCCTCTGTAATGGCTCCCACGACCGCCTGAGAAACCAAGAATGTGGCGGTTCCTTGGATATCATCTTCGACCTCTTTGATAAGGATAGGCAGCACATGCAGTACAATTTGTCTGGAGTCCTGCTCCATCTCACTATTTTGTGTATCCTGGTCAGGTAAGCCTGGTTCTTGCTCCGTGACAGCAGACATTTTGCAAAATAACTGCCAATCAGAAATTAAATAAAGTTGTTAGTTACAAGTATCTTGGGGACAAGGGAGGGGTGGGGGTGGGGCCCAACTAGGTGACTGCCACCTAGTGTAGGTAGGCTGTTGGCAGCAGAGAAGGGAAGTGCAAGGCAGTGCAGAGGAGCAACTACTGAGGCTAGCTTCGAGACTGCGGAGGACTAGTAGTCAGCTGGGCAGGACTTAGATGAGTCAACAATGGGTCATTATCAACCGTCACAAGTATTTTAAGCTCATTTTCTGAGAAGTGGTGATGGACATGCCCTGTGTCCAATGAGAGATCGTGATCCTTTCCCCCTTATGGCCTTATTCTCTTGAGTTACCTTTTAGGGGGATAGAAGTCCTTTTCCTTTCCATTTGACTTTGTCAACACAATGATAGTGTACAAATATGGATGATCCTCCATTTATAGGCTGTGTAATTGGGCCCAAGCCTTCCATATTTGCACACCAAAAGTAACATCATGCCAGAAATTAAAAGGGCAGCCTTTCTGGAGTAACCGGAGTAAACTAAGAAGACCTGTTTCATTCCTCCCCACATAACCAAAGATGAGGATTTTATTTTTACTTATTTTTTTAGATGAGGATTTTAATTTGATGGAGAATTCAAACAATTTACATATTTACATTGAAAAAAATTAACATAAAAATAGGAAAAATAATATTCTAATTTTAAAATGTCACAGTTAGGAAAAATAACACCCATAAATCTCTTAATCGCTCCAACAAAATTTAGTTGTTAATAACTTGCATAATCTCCCACATCAAGAAGGGAACATGGTGTGGTCATAAAACATAAATATCAAGGAGAAATGTGGAAAGAGTAACTAGCCAAACAGGGCAACCAAGTAGACTTTATCCATCTTACCTTGAAATAAGAGTCAGTGTCAGAGGCTGAAAAGCAAGACTTTGGAGTATAGTTTTCAACAATATTTGTAGTAGGAGTGAAGGCTGAACCTAAACTTGTCTATGACTGATATAGTTAGATGTAATGTCTTGTCTATTAAAAGGTGAAGAGTAACTGTGAAGGATGTTGAAGACAGGACTTGAGGTGGACTTCAAAAGAAAAGTCACATGCTGGGTGTGGTGGTGCACACCTTTAATCCCAGCACTAGGGAGACAGAGGCAGGCGGATCTCTGTGAGTTCAAGGCCAGCCTTGTCTACATAGTGAGCTCCAGGCCAGCTGGGACTAAAGGGAGACCCTGTCTCAAAAAAAAAAATAAAAAAGACAAAAAAAAAAGAAAAGAAAAGAAAAGCCACAGAACACTGAGTGGCTCACTTTGTCCTCTTCAAACTGTGCTTACTGTCTAGGAAATCTGGATTCACTGAGATTACCTGAATCTTTCTTCCCCTCTCCAAAGTTCATATTTAAACTTAACGCTCAGTGCAACAATGTTGATTATTACATTACAAGAATTTTATGTCGTAAGGGTTACTTAATAATGAAAGGTTTAGTGCCTTATAAAATGTGGATACAGCATTTATCCCCTCTAGAAATTGCAACAAAAAGGTAGCACCATGAAAACAGAGAAAGGAATTTATAAGGCAAAAAAATTTGCTTGTGATTTAATCTTGGATTCCTTAGCATTAATAACATCGAAACATACACTCTAAATTTTATTAATTACCCAGTCTATGATATCTTATTACAGCACCACAAATAGGCTAAGAAATGTCTCATTGCAAAATGGACTGTATGATAGATGTTTGCTTGCTCACTAAAGTGGGAACTGTTAAAACATTCTTTGTACAGCTGTTTCTTTAGATCTCAGTGTGAACCTTAACTCACGGGCCATGGAATCAGGAAGAAGGAATATATACAAACTAGAAGAATGTAAGGAAAATGGGACAAGCAAGCAGGATAAAAGTGCTATTTTTTTCACTGGTATTTGGTCCATCTCCAGTCAAGCTTTAGTTACTTCCAGGCAGGGTTTATAGGAGAAGTGTTATTCTTTACAAAAATCCCCTTTTGACTTGGCTCAGAAATTAGATAGTTTGGAACCAGTGGACCATGCAAGCTAGAGTCATGAAGGTGGCAACTATAACTAGCACCAAAGAGAATCAGCAGAGGGAAAGGAGCATCCTGGGCCTACATCATACTTCAAAGACTAAAGCAGGGCCATTATTTTACTCATGTTTTCCCATGCTTAGGAAATTTTCCTATGGTGATTAGAAAAATGTGAAGGAAGATTATCTGTAGCATGTAGCTGGGCTTAGACAAAGGGACAATTTTCAAACTCAGACAGAAAAGCCCTGGTATCTTGGCTCCATATACATATTTTTAAGGCATTTCAGTTCTCAGTAAATAAAAGAGTACGCCTATCCTTCCACTTCTCAGAATGTCACTTTCCCAAATGCCACTGGAAACACGAAAAGCATTTCCAGAAAAGTACATAAAGTTCAAGTTTTGGTATGAGTGTTCACGTTCCTACACAATTTATGTTGAAGTAAAGGAAGCACCTCCAGGATGGATCAGAGAGCAAAGGACCTGCCACTGGGATGGATCAGAGAGTAAAGGAACTGCCAACGAGATGGATCAGAGAGCAAAGGACCTGCCACCGGGATGGACCAAAGAGCAAAGGACCTGCCAACAGGATGGATCAGAGAGCAAAGGACCTGCCACCGGGATGGACCAAGGAGCAAAGGACCTGCCACCGGAATGGATCAGAGAGCAAAGGACCTGCCACCGGGATGGATCAGAGAGTAAAGGACCTGCCACCGGGATGGATCAGAGAGTAAAGGACTTGCCACCGGGATGGATCAGAGAGCAAAGGACCTGCCAACGGGATGGATCAGAGAGCAAAGGACCTGCCACCGGGATGGATCAGAGAGCAAAGGACCTGCCAACGGGATGGATCAGAGAGCAAAGGACCTGCCAACGGGACGGATCAGAGAGCGAAGGACCTGCCACCGGGATGGATCAGAGAGCGAAGGACCTGCCACCGGGATGGATCAGAGAGCAAAGGACCTGCCACCGGGATGGATCAGAGAGCAAAGGACCTGCCACCGGGATGGATCAGAGAGCAAAGGACCTGCCAACGGGATGGATCAGAGAGTAAAGGACCTGCCAACGGGATGGATCAGAGAGTAAAGGACCTGCCACCGGGATGGATCAGAGAGTAAAGGACCTGCCACCGGGATGGATCAGAGAGTAAAGAACCGGTCCCAGGATGAATCAGAGAGCAAAAGATCCATGTCCAGGATGGATCAGAGAGTAAAGGATCAGTATCCAGGATGGATCAGAGAGCAAAGACCCAATTCCAGGAGGGATCAGAGAAGAAAAGACCCCTCTCCAAGATGGATCAGAGAGCAAAGGACCCCCCACCAGGACGGATGAGAGAGGAAATGACCCGCCTCCAAGAAGGACCAAAGAGCAAAGGACCCACATCATGGATGGATCAAAGAGCAAAGGACCCACCTCCAGGATGGAACAGAGAGCAAAGGACTTGCCTGCAGGACAGATCAGAGAGCAAAGTACCCCATGCCAGGATGGATCATAGAGCAAAGGACGAACCTTCAGGATGGATCAGAGAGTAAACGACCAGTCTCCAGAATGGATCAGAGATCAAAGGACTCACCTCCAGGCTGGATCAGAAAGTACAGTACCCATCTCCAGGATGGATCAGAGCTAAGGGCCAACCTTCAGGATGGATCAGAGAGTAAAGGACCCACCTCCAGGATGGATCAGAGAGCAAAGGACACATCTTCAGGACAAATCAGAGAGTAAAATACTCGTCTCCAGGATGGATCAGAGACCAAAGGACCCGTCTCCAGGATGGATCAGAGAGTAAAGAACCCATCTCGAGGATAGAGCAAAGTACCTACCTCCAGGATGGGTCAGAGAGTAAAGGCCAGTCTCCAGGTTGTATTAGAGAGCAAAGGACCTGCCTCCAGGAGTGATCAGAGAGCAAAGGACTTGCCTGCAGGACAGATCAGAGAGCCAAGGACCCACCTACAGGACAGATAATAGAGCAAAGGACCTGAGTTTAGGATGGATCAAAGAGCAAAGCACCAACTTTCAGGATGGATCAGAGAGTAAAGGACCCTCCTCCAGGATGGATCAGAGAGTAAAGGACTTGTCTCCAGGAGGGATCAGAGAGTAAAGAACCTGTGTTCAGGATGGATCAGAGACCAAAGGACCCACCTTCAGGACAAATCAGAGAGTAAAGGACCCATCTCCAGGATGGATCACAGAGCAAAAGACCTGCCACTAGGATGGATCAGAGAGCGAGGAACCTGCCTCCAGGAGGAATCAGAGAGTAAAGGACCCATTTCCAAGATAGATCATAGAGTAAAGGACAAGTCTTCAAGATGGATGAGAGAACAAAGGACCTGCCTCCAGGACAGGTCAGAGAGCAAAGGATCCATTTGCAGGGTGGGTCAGAGAGCAAAGGACCCCTCTACAGCAGGGATCAGAGAGTAAAAGACCCACCTCTAGGAAGGATCAGAGAGTAAAGACCCTTCTCCAGGATGGATCAGAGCTCAAAGGACCCATTTCCAGGACAGGACAGAGACCAGAGAACCTACCTTGAGGGTGGAAAAGAAAGCAAAGGACCAACCTCCAGGATGGATCAGAATGTAAAGGACCTGCCACCAGGGTGGATCAGAGAGTAAAGGAACTGTCTTCAGGATGGAACACAGAGCAAAGGACCTACCTTCATGATGGATCAGAGAGTAAAGGCCAGTCTCCAGGATGGATTAGAGAGCAAAGGACTAACCTCCAGGATGGTTCACAGAGCAAAGGCCCCCCATCCAAGATGGATCAGCTAGCAAAGGACCTACCTGAAGGATTGATCAGAGAGCAAAGGACCCACGTCTAGGATGGATCATAGTGGAAAGGACCTCCCTGCAGAATGGATCAGAGAGCCAAGAACCCACCTACAGGACAGATAGTAGAGTAAAGGACCCATGTCTTGGATGGATCAGAGACTAAAGGACCCATCTCCAGGACAGATCAGAGAGCATAGGACCTGCCTCCAGGACAGATCAGAGAGTGATGTATCTAGCTCCTTGATGGATCATACAACAAAGGACTCACCTCCAGGATGGATCAGAGAGTAAAGGACCTGCCTCCAGAATGGATCAGAGAGTAAAGGAACCATCTGCAGGATGGATCAGAGAGCAAAGTACCCACCTCCAGGATGGATCAGAGAGTAAAGGCCAGTCTCCAGGATGGATTAGAAAGCAAAGGACCTGCCTCCAGGACTGATCAGAGAGCAAAACATCCACCTCCAGGATGGATCAGAGAGCAAAGGACCTGCCTGCAGGATGGATCAGAGAGCCAAGTACTGACCTACAGGACAAATAATAGAGTAAAGACCCATGTCCAAGATTGATCAGAGAACAATGGACCTGCCTCCAGGATGGATCAGAGAGTAAAGGACCCTGTTCCAGGATGGATCAGAGAGTAAAGGACCCTGCTCCAGGATGGATCAGAGAGCAAAGGACCCATCTCCATCACAGATCAGAGAGTAAATGTCTCCTCTCCAGGATGGGTCAGAGTGTAAAATACCCATCTCCAGGATGGATCAGAGAGTAAAAGACCCGCCTCCCTGAGGGATCAGAGAGTAAATGCCCCATCTCTAGGATGGATCAGAGAGTAAAATACTAACCTTCAGGAGGGATCAGAGAGTAAAGGACCCACCTCCAGGAGGGATCAGAGAGTAAAGGACCTGTCTCCAGGATGTAGCAGAAAGTAAAATACCTGCCTCCAGGAGGGATCAGAGAATAATGGACCCCTGTCCAGGATGGATCAGAGATCAAGGGATCCGCCTCCAGACTGGATCAGAGAGTAAAATGCCCAAATACATTATGGATCACAGACCAAATGACCTGCCTCTAATACTGATTGGAGAGTAAGGGACCCACCTCCAGGACGGACCAGATAGCAAAGGACCCACCTCCAGGATGGATCAAAGAATAAGGGACTCATCTCCAGGATGGATCAGAGAGAGAAAAAAAACAGAATCAATAGAATGAATATCTGTCTATCTGTCTGTCTATCTATCTATCTATCTATCTATCTATCTATCTATCTATCTATCTATCAATCTAAAGATATCTGTGTTCTGGGTTACCTCCAGAGAGATCTCATTGTGGGAGTCCTCTATCCGACTGATAGTGTTTGGTGAGCTTTCTTATTTGCTTTCCCTATGTTGTTGTTTTTTCTTTGTGCTTTGAGCATGTGGATTTGATTCCTTTTATTTGTAATCTGACGTGAAATTCAAGTGTTTCTTCTTGGAAATAAAGAGGATAAAGTTTATGTTGAAATACAATTACTTGAGGTGATGATATGAAGATATGAGTGCTTAGGAAGGAGATATATTCCTGGGGCTATAGGCCTCATGAATTGAATTAATGCCTCTCCAAAGGAGACTTTCTAGTAACTGTTTGCCAGTGCCTCTGTGAAGACATAGGGAACAGGCATAGTCTATGAATCTCAAAGCATTCCTCTCGTGTGACACAGAATCTTTCAGCACCTGACATTCTCATACCAGTATGCAGACCTTCAAAGTGAATTTCTGTTGTTTAAAAGCTACCCAGGCAATGATAATTTGCTTGATAGCCTGTATGTATTAAGGAAGGTTTTCATCAATCTTTGGGCAGTGTTCATTCATTTTCTGAGAGTCCTCAAAGAATTTTCACACCATAAAATTTAAGTTCAGACAGAAATAGTGGTGCAAGGCTTTAATCCTAGAATTTGGGAAACAGAAGCATTGAAGCCAGCCTAGTCTACACAGAAAGTTTCCGGGAAGCTGGGGCTACAGGAAGACCCTGTCTCAAAAAATTCTAGAAAAACATGTTCTGTGAATCCTTTATTTTGTCATAATTATTTGCCAACCTTTCTCCTAACTATCATACTCTACTAACCCATTCTATAGTGCCATTATTCTCAACATAAATCATAAGTGGCAAATTTCCTTAACTGGATGAATGACCCAACATTCATTTCTGTGGTGTTTCAGCAATGGACAGTGATACTGTTCTGATTTGCTTTCAATTGTGAGAAAATACTCTGACCAATACCAACTTGAGGAGGAAAGGATTTATTTAGCTTACGTCTCCTGGGTCACAGTTCATCAATGAGGGAGCCCAAGGTAGGAACTCAGGGCATGAATCTGGAGGCAGGAGCTGAAGAACAGGCCATGGAGGAGCACTGCTTACCTGCTTGCTCTCCTGGGCCATGCTCAGCCTGCTTTCTTGTACACCACACAGTAAGCTGGCCAGGGATGGCACCAACCATAGTAGACTGGGATCTCCCACATCACTTGGCAACCAAGGAAAAACCCCACAGACATGTCCACACACCAGTCTAATGGAGGAAATTCCCCAATTGAGGATCCCTCAACTCAGGTATGTCAAGTTGACACTAAAGCTATCCAGCACACATACCATTCAATTCAGATATTTCTCTGTTTATTCTTTTTCTGGATGACTTGTCTTTTGAAGAAAGTGAGTATTTAAAGCCAACTGCTATTGCTAAGTTGAAGTCCACTTGTGTTTGTAAATCCAGTAATACTCTTTAATTAAATTGAGCGTGCCAGTGTTTCATGCATATATGTATTTTTGGTTAGTTGATTTATTGATCATATGACATGTCATTCCTTATCTGATTAATTTTAGTTCGAAGTGTATTTTGTCATCTATTGAGATAGCAGTATTTGCTTTTTACTTGTTTCCATTTGCTTATAATATTTTTCCATACTTTTACTCTAAGGTTGCCCTTATCCTTGAAGGTAAGATGAGCTTCTTTTAGACAAAAAAGATAGATTTTGTTTCTTAATCCATTCAATTTACATGTGTCTTTTGACTGGAGAGTTGAGGCCATTGCTATATTATTTTATTTTCACAATCTTTTTTAAATTTTATATGCATGAGTATATTGCCTACATGAAGATAGGTGTACCCATGACCTGAAATGCTAGAAGAAGTCAGAAGAGGGCATTAGATACCCCAGAATTTGAGTTATGGATAGCTGTTTGCTGCTATGTGGGTGCTGGGATTTAAACGTCTGCAAGAGCTTTCAATTCTCTTAACTACTGAGCCATCTCTCTAGCCCCACACTTTTAGCCTTATTTCCATGATTATAACTTCAATTGTTTTCTTTCTGAACCATATTGGCTATGCTTATTTCTTTCTTCCGTCCATAGTATTGCCTCCAGGATTCTCTTTAGGGTTAGTTTGGTGGATAATAATTCATTCAGCCTGTTAATATCATGGAAGGTGTCTCTTTTTTAAAAAAAATATTTATTTTTAAGGGATTCACAATATAAGAGCACAGTTGTTTTTAGATCACATTAACATTGCTCAGTTTGCCATGCAATTAGATAATTGGTACCATATCCACAGATGAGGGATACCATTCGTTGTTTGTTTTTCTGGGACTATGTTACTTCACTTAGCATGCTATCTTCTAGCTCCATCCATTTACTTGCAAAGTTCATGATGTCATCTTTCTTTACTCCTGCATAGAACTCCATTGTATAGATGTACCATATTTTCTCTATACACTCGTCAGTTGAGGGGCACTTGGGTTGGTTCCAGCTCTTTGCTATTGTGAAGAGAGCTGCAATAAACATGGCTGTGCATGTATCTCTGTGGTAAGATGAGTCTTGTGGGTGAATGCCCAGGAGTGGTATGGCTGGGTCAGGTGACAAGCTCATTCTGAGTCTTCCAAGGGTTCTCCACACTGCTTTCCATAGTGGCTGTATGAGTTTACATTCCCACTAGCAGTGGATGAGTGTTCCCTTTTCCCCACAACCTCTCCAGCACTTGGTATCATTTGTTTTCTTGATCCTAGCCAGTCTTATCAGAGTGAGATGATATCTTAAAGTGGTTTTAATTTGCAATTCCTTAATTATTAACTATGTTGAACACTTTTAAAGATATTTCTCAGCCATCTCTAATTCCTCACTTGTGAAGTCTCTGTTCAGCTCTTTGCTCCATCTTTTGAGTGGGTCATTTGTTTTCTTTCTTCTTTGTTTTTTGAGTAGTTTATATATTCTGGAAATAAATGCTTTGTCGGATGTATCTGCATTGAAGGTTTCCTCCCACTCTGTGGGTTTTCTCTTCACTTCCTTGATTGTTTCTTTTGATGTACAGAAGCTTTTGGGAAGGTATTTCTTTCTCCTTCAAAATGGCAAACAGTTTTTCTGGGTAAAGTAGTCTGTGTTGGAATGTTGTTGTCATTTAGATTGTGGAGTACATTGCTACAGACTCTTATGGCTTTCAAGGTTTGCATGGAAATTTCAGCTGTGATTTTATTTCTCTGGGGTTAATCCACGATCATGGTGCTCTAGGATTCCCATCAACACCTCTGAGCAAGTCAGAACCCACTCACATGTTCATATCATCCTGCTCCAAGACTAGACCAGTCTGTGATGGAAGAGAGCTCCAGGATGGCCTGACAAGTGTACCTTTCATCAGTTGTCAAAGGGGCTTCTTTTTGCAATGAGCAGAGCCTCTTAAAAGCTCTACAACTGGTCAAACACAGAAATTAGTTGTCTGTGCAGTGCTGAACCCTAAGTGACACATCTATAATGGAACATGTCTGCAATGAAGGCTCAGGAAACATAACATAACAGGGAGTGGAAAGAATATTAATGTATCTATCAATTGTCACCAATGAAACTTTTTCCTGCAACAGTTTATGATTAACTCAGAAAGCCACAATTGGCCATAGTGCTGAAAATAAGAGACTGCAGAATGTTTATCAGTGAATAGGACAATTTTATTAAACCTCTGCCACATAAGGCACAGACACCAGTGTGGAAGAAGTGGAAGAAATATTTTAAGGGCCAGAGGTGGTAGATGACAATAAGGAAACATTTTTCTAGAGAGCTGATCTGTTACTCATATGAACTCACATCAGTGGTAACAACATGCACAGGATGCATGCAAGGTCAATTCAGAAAAAATTCCCAGGATAGAAGTGGGAAAGTGGGTAAGAAACTCCAACCTTAGGTGAGGAACTATTAGAAACTTATGATTCCTGGGAGAGGAAAATTTAGTTTTTAAGTGTATCATCCTTGATAAGTTAACGAGGCCCCAGTGAATAGGCATACACCAAAGGATATTTGGGGACATAAATTTCATTCAAGGGGCCTTTCTTTGGCTATTTAACATGACCAGTGCTTTATTAAACCAAGCCTCTGACAGATGCCTCATTGGGGCCTTCCAGCACAACCCCTCCCACATGTAGATCCCAAATCCAGAGGTTGCTTCATTTTTTGTTCAACTGTTTCCATGCACCTTTTTAATATTTTCCAAACACCAATTATAAACACTTTGTCCACACACACACACACACACACACACACACACACATACACACTCCTGCCATAGGCCATCATACTCACCAAAATGCTTCCACCCAGTTTGTGTGCATACACATGTGTAAGGCACTATGCATTCATGACCATCCAACCACTTACCCATCTGCAACAGGACAGCAGCAAATTCTGAGCAGTGAGGCTCAGATTCACAGTGGTAGCATGAGCATCCAGCCTTGGGGGTCACAAAGGAGACTATTCCTTTCTGGGGTAACTGATGTTAGAATTTCTAACCCCAGCTGCTCAGGAGAGCTACTCAGCTGTAAAAGTCTTGAGACAATATAAGTCAAATGGAAATCAAGTCTGTTAGTAAGACTAAAAAGAAAAAGAGCTTATATTGTCAATGGTGGTGCCTGTGTGGAAGCCAGGAGAAAGGAGAGCGGGAAGCTCTGTGATTCCTGTAGAGGGCAAGGTGAGAACCCCCCCCCCCCGCCCAGGCCAAAGAGCTGCTGGGCTAATCCTCAAAGTCTGGAGGTCTCGTCACAAAGGGGTCTTTGGGGGCTTTCCAGATATGGGAAGACAGAGTTAACACAAAGAAGCAAAGAAGAAAGCAAAAGGGCTCCCAAAGAACACAAAACACTGCCTTTGACTTGGTATCCACCCATCTGGCTGGGATCTTCAAGATGTGGGGGTAGCGCCAGGATATGGAAAATTAGTGGGGTGAAACAGGGAATTGGGGGCAAGGACAGACACAGAAATTACACCCATATTGTCCCAGTGGTCCCATAGGACCAGTGAGGAGCCAGCCTCACAGGCACAGGGGACCACTGGCTCCCAGGCCCCATTGGTCAAGGAAAGTAGCAGGACTAAGGCTGGCTCCTCACTGGTCCTATGGGATGTGCTCCATAGCCTAGCTTCAAGTCTTGAGGCAGAAAGTCCTCAGCTCATCCATGTAGGCCTCATGGTTCATTGGTTGTTAGTCTTGAGGCTCAAGAAGTTTGAATGCTGTGGGAAGAACTCTTTGTAGCCAACTTTGATGATATACATCTCAGGGTAGTATAGGCTGGGATAGTCTTTAACCCTGATGAACTGGCACATGCGAGGTCCATGTCTAGATGAGATTTCACAGTGGAAAATCAGGATGATTCTCTTGTCCAGACTACAGGGCATGAAGGGACCCTTTGGTAGGAAGATCTCCGCATCCAAGTCCAGGGGCAAGTTCACAGCAGTCTGGATGTGCTCACTTTCATACTCATAGGGGTATCTGAACTCTACAATTATAAACTTCACCATGGTTTTGAACTTGCCTGTCAACAGGGCACCATAATTTCTGGTGAGATATACTTGATGCCTTGGTGTTTGCCATCTACAGTCTATAAGAGGAAAGCCTTAGAGTAATCTCTGATTAATCCACAGTGGTCACTGTCTAGGATGCTTTCAATCTTGTCAGGACACAGGGTTTGAGAGGAGAACATGGACCTTAGTTTCTTTGTGCTGCAATTGCTCTGGACAGACATGTCCCTGTCCTGGGTTCATGCTGCAGGGCATTGATGGAGAGTGAAAGAGCCACTGGCACTTGATGAATATGATGAAATCCTGTTCTTCCTCCTTATTTTGTGTCTATTAGTGACTAGTGGGACACTAATAAGGCTCTCCATGCTTAGGGGGGAGGCTATATTATCATGCTTTAAATCATTCTCCAGAATGTCTGCAAGTCCATCTTTCTCCTCAGTAGCCCCCTCAGTAGAGCTCAGGGAGAAGTACTGAACCACAGGGCTCAGCTCCTCTACTTTCATCTTCCACTCAGGGGTAAGGCACATCAAGTCAAGGGCCGAGCTTAGCCTCTGGGTAAATGCCTCTCTGCAGCTGGCCCACTCCATCAGAACTTGGGTAGCGCTGGGATGGGTGGGTTTTCAAGGAAGCTTGAAGACAAATCCATCATTTTCTTTCTCTTTCTCAGAGCTGCTTGCAGCTCTGTTGGCCACTTCACTTTTCTACCAGATGTCTTGTGCTTCAGAACTGGTGATGTTCTGTAACACAGGCTCTGGCTCAGCAGCCTCACTGGCAAGGACTGGAAGCATCTTATGGTGAACTGCTCCTTTTGAATGGTGTGTTCAAGCATGTTCCCTGCCATCCATGTGTCCATAGGACTGGGGAAATCCATGCATAGATACACACCAGAAGATTCTGTGGACTCAGGACAAGGAGGATTCAGAGGAACATCTTGACAGGGACAGGTAAGCCAACAGGTTTTAGAAACTAATAGACATAGGAACTGTGAAAAGGATTATTCTCTATTCAGAACCAAATGTAATACTAAAGTCTCCTTAAGCTATGCACTTAAGCAAAATATACTAATACAGGAGCTCTGACATCAGCAATGGATTATTCTACCAAGTAGATGTTGGCCAGGGAATCCAAGCCCCCACAAAAGGTAAAGGCTCCTTGCCTCCAAACTGGGATACCCGCAAGAAGAGAGGCGATAAGGCCCTGCTGTCGAAGATCTGATGTTAACATGGGAAAGATGTATTGAGACCACACATGCAAGTGTACAGATGGCCTCTGGAATGCCAGAGAGTGTTACCAAAGGCCACTAAACCAATAAAGCAAATATGGGTCTCCCTGAGTCAAGCAAGACTCCA
>VZQC01013712.1:509358-525510 GCA_009823505.1 Rhizomys pruinosus
AAAAAAAAAAAAAAAAGAAAGAAAGAAAGACAGGCTCCCTACAATGACTCTTTGGGGTTTCACTATCCCTGAGCCCAGTGAGGTTGTGCATGGTCTGGGTGAGGATGGTGACCAGAGAGGATGAGGTGATGTACTCTGGAGACCCCAAGAAGCCATCAGAGTCCAAATGAAGTCCTAGGAGGTGGCACAGGCACTGAGCACCAAACATTACAGTGGGTCTGAGAGCCAAGTGAGAGCCAAGGTCCTTGCAGATATCTGTGGGGCATCTCCATCCTGGCAGGGTGGGAAAAGGCCACAATGGCCAACAAATGCCTGGCCTAGCTAGCTGGGTTCAGGGACGGAGAGGGTCCAGGGTGAAGGGAGGAAGAGAAAGAGGAAGAGCAATAGGCTGGGGAGTGAGGAAGAGGAATGCTGGGAGGAAAGGGGCAAGGAGGGAAGAAAGGACACAGGGCTCTGTAGCTGCAGGGGAAACCTCTCAATTGGCCTTAATATATATGACAGAGTACATGAAATCTGTTAGATGTGATAAGTGGGGTGCAAATAGAGGAGGGGGACTAAGTATGGTCAAAATATATTGTATGGAATTAATAAACATTCTGTAAAAATCAACTGCTATTCTGATGAATTTTCCTTTATATAAAACTTGTTGTTTTTCTCTTGTAACTGTCAATGCTGCACTTTGTCCTGAGTAGTGTTTTTTCTATACTATGCTGTAGGGAATTTCTTTTCTTGTCCTGTATCTGTAGCAGTATATTTTTGTGTGTGTGTGTGTGTGTGTGTGTGTGTGTCCTTGTATCTGTAGCAGTGGATTTTCCTTAATTTAGGGAAATTTTCTTTTATAATCTTGTTGAAGATCTTGTGTATGCCAATGACCTTGGATTATTCTCTTTACTTTATGCCTATAATTCACAGATTTGGTCTTTTCATGGTGTCCTACTGCACTGCATGTTTCTCTCCTACTTAAAAAAAATTGTACCTTTGATTGAATGGTCTAGCTCCCTTACTTCAGGTTCTAGTCCTGATGTTCTGTGGTCTAACTGATCCATTCTCCTGCCAAAAATTTCTCCTGAATTTTGTAGTTGGGTTATTCAGTTTCTCAAGTCCATCCTCATTTAACCTTGAGGTTTCTTCACTATTCAGGTTGAGTTTTCTTCAATATTTTTCTTTCATGAATTGACTTTTTAAATTCTGCATTGTTCTTGTAATTTTATTCAGCTGTATTTTTCCTTGAGCTTCACTTAGGAGTTTATTTCTATCCTTTTTCTGTTCATTGAGGTCTTTAACTTCCTAGAATTCTTTGATACCGTTTATGATTGCTCTTTTAAGTTCTGTGTCCTGGGTTCCTCTGAGTTGTTTTCATTGTAGAATATTTCTATAGGAATAGGGGGATTTGTTGGGAATATATTATCTTGGTTTTTCATAGTTTATGTATTTTTTTATTTTTTTATTTATGTGTATGAATGTACTGTCTGCATGCAGGTTTGTGCACCCATGTCATGCAATGCCGTGGAGGTCAGAAGAGGGTGTCGGATTCCCCTGGAACTGAAGATCTCCTGGAATTGGAGTTTCAGATGGTTCTCGGCCGCCATGTGGGTGCTGGGGATCGAACCTGGGTCCTCTGAAAGAGCAGTTGGTGCTCTTAACCACTAGACCATCTCTCCAGCCCCAGTTTATGTATTTTTAACGTCACCTGGTTATATGGATTTCTTTGGCTGGTTGTGTTTCTGATATGAAATTCCAGCCTGCCTTTGTTGAATGGAAATTTACTTGTTTGTTATTATATTAGCTTGGTTGATTTCAGATCAGGTATGACTATCTAGTTAACCAGTGCTTCAGATTCCCCCATTGATTTTTGATTGGAGAGCAAAGTGGGCAATCAAAGATAGGACTGTGAGTATGGATATGGTGCCAGGTTGATGTGGTTCTGGCTAACTCACTAGGCTAGTCTGGATTGCAAATATGTTGAAGATTATCTTATTAAGTTAATTGATGTGGAAGACTCAGCCCACTGTTAGCAGCACTATTCTCCAGACAGGGGATCCTAAACGATATTATGTAGAGAAACTGAACAGATCATTTAAGCAAAGATGACTGCATTTATTTCTCTCTGCTTTTGACTGTGGATCTGATGTGACTAGCTGTTTGAAGTTCCTCTCTTGGTTTCCCCACAATGATGGATTAAAATCTGGAACTGTAACACAAATAAACCCTTCCTCTTCTATGCTAATTTTTGTTAGAGTTTTTTTAATAAAAACAATAGAAATGAAACAAGGACATATGGACTGAGAAGAAACTGAACAACATATGAACCCTACTTATGAATAGTGTTTGAAGTAGAAGCAATGTCTGAAGGCTCAACCCTTAACTTGTGAGGTCTGATGTTAACTTTAGTGAGTTTCATAACTGAATTGAATTTTTGGACAGTCAGTTGCTTTTGGAAAATTAGAAAAATGTTTGTAAAAGATCCAAATGATTTAATATCATGGAAACCTCATTTACTAATAAGCAAAAGTGCAGATTTCCATTGCTCATATTGTTAATTCATTGGCTTCTCCTCTACAGCCTTTACTTATCTATGCTTTATGAGTTGCTTAACTATGAAAATTTGGGTTCTGATTTAAAGATGACTCTTCACAGTACAAGGACATAATTAAAAAATAGATGAAGTCACCGCGTGTGGTGGCACATGACATTAATTCCAGCACTCAGGAGGCAGAGACAGGTGGATCTCTGTGAGTTCAAGTTCAGCCTGATCTATAAAGTGCGTTCCAAGCCAGCTGGGGCTACAGGGAGACCCTGTCTCAAAAATACCAAAAAAAGTAGATGAGGTCAGTCATAAAACTATCATCATGGGTCCAGGAAAGACAAAATCGTAAAATAGATGATGATTATATCAGAGTTACACAGAGAACTGCTTGGTTTCCTCGTGCCCATAGCCAAGTTCTGCTCAATGCAGAAATCTCCATTATCATATTATCCAGCTAAAATCTCTGCAAAGATTGAACAGGGTTAGTAGATAGTACAGCGAAAAGGATATCTATATAGGTTTTACTGAAAATTTGACTTAGCTATTTTTTAATTTTTTCTTTTTATCTTAGACACTTTTTTTGAAGCAGGGTCTCCCTATAGCCCCAGCTGGCCTGGAACTCACTCTGTAGACCAGGCTGGCCTTCAACTCACAGAGATCCACCTGACTCTGCCTTCCAAGTGCTAGGATTAAAGGCATGTGCCACCACGCCCGGCTTAAAGACAGTTTTTAGCCTCCATGTGGGTGCTGGGAATTGAACCCTGGTCCTCTACAAGAGCAGTTGGTGCTCTTAACTGCTGAGCTATCTCTCCAGCTTGAGTTAGCTCTTTACACTAAATGTGTGAACCTTTCATTTTATTTCCCTTGTCAGTGTATGGTGTCACAGCTTCTTGCTTATCATTGTCACTGGAAATGAAATGCAAAACCATCTCTGAAAGATTCTCTTGTTTTCTTCTGCTTTCCTACTATGTACCAGTAACCGCAATTCTGCACATTCATCATGGTCTATTATTCACTTCATTGTAGTAACCCTTTCTTTTGCCTGCTGATCCATGCCCATAAGGACATTGAAACAGCCAAGTATTAGCTGTGGCCTCAAGTTCAGTGAAAGCCAACCTCCTCTGTTTCCAAAATGACTTCCTCTAAGAGGAAATTCCTAAAACGTCATAAATGACAATAGTGAGAAGCAATCTAGCTTTTACTCCCTTACTTTCAAGATCAGTACATACTAGACTCTGAGGACACAGCCCCAAATATCAGTTACAGGTTTGGGGCTGGAGAAAAGTGCCACGGTTGTGCAATATGTAACCTAAATTGGTGGGTTAGTTATATTGCTCCATTTGACTCATGAAATTAAGTAAAATATGAAGGAGTAGCTAACAACTACATACATCCCCTCATTTAACCTGTATATCCTGTAAGGTCAGACTATTTTCCATTAAAACTTTGAAAGAGAATTTAGGTAGAGTCACTGATCTTCTAGTGCTTATGTCCTCTTGGAGTCCATAATAAATAAAGTAAATGATGAATTCATTAACATTGTCTCTAGGATGAAAACACTGAACCTGGGAAATAGTACTCTCACTTCTGTACTGAATCAGGAGTGAATAGTATCTTTCTGGATTGGACAGGCAATATTCTTTACTTAATTGTCCAAGTAGTTCAAGGTATTATGATATTATCAGTAATGAAAAGAAGTGATGCATGTCATAGCATGTCATAGATTTCACTTATAATGAAAATGTATCAGTGGTCTGTGTTCAACTCTATAGCATATACAAACATAACACAAGGTATCAGGGCATTCTCCTTTGAGAATCAGTGCACATTTGGGTAAACTCTACATTAGTTTAATAAGCCACACTGGCAATGTTGTTAAATAGTCAAATATACAGATTCAATGCAATCCCAATCAAAATCCCCATAAGCTTCTTCACAGACTTGGAAAAAATTCTTAAATTCATATGGAAAAACAAAAAAAACCTGAATAGCTAAAGCAACCCTGAGTGGAAAGGGCAACACAGGAGGGATTACTTTACCAGACTTCAAGCTATGTTACAGGGCTATAATCATAAAGACAACCTGGTACTGGCACAAAAACATACCCCTGACCAACGAAACAAAATTGAAGATCCAAACTTGAGCTCATATAATTTCAGCCACCTCATTTTCTACAAAGGGACCAAAAAAGCTCAGTGGAGGAAATATAGCATCTTCATCAAATGGTGTTGGCAAAACTTAATCACCATTTGTAGAAGAACAAAATTAAACCCTACTTCCCACCATGTTCAAAAATAAACTTCAAGTGGATCAAAGATCTCAATGTGAAACCTGAAACCCTGAAGGTGATAGAAGAAAAAGTTGGCAGCAACCTACAAGACATAGGTATAGGAAAAGACTTTCTAAATCAAACAGGCACAGACAATAAGGTCAACAACTGACAAGTGGGACCTCATCAAACTCAAAAGCTTCTGTACAGCAAAAGAAACAATACAGGAAGTGAAGATAAAACCTGCAAAGTGGGAGGAAACCTTCACCAGTGATAAATCTGACAGATCATTAACATCCAGAATATACAGATTACTTAAAAAATTAAGAAGAAAACAAATGACCTACTCAAAAGATGGAGTAAAGAGGTGAACAGAGACCTCACCAGTGATGAAGTAAAGATGGATGAGAAACATCTTCAAAAGTGTTCAACATCACTAATAATTAAGGAAAGTAAATTAAAACCACTCTAAGATATCATCTCACTCCAATAAGACTGGTCAAGATCAAGAAAACAAAAGACACCAAATGCTGGAGAGGTTGTGGGTAAAGGGGAGCACTCATCCACTGCTGGCGGGAATGTAAACTCATACAACCACTATGGAAAGCAGTGTAGAGAATCCTTAAAAGACTCAAAATGAGGGACTGGAGAGATGGCTCAGTGGTTAAGAACACAGACTGCTCTTGCAGAGGATCCGGGTTTGATTCCCAGCACCCACGTGGTGGCTAAGAACTGTCTTTAACTACTGTTCCAGGGGAATCTAACGCCCTCTTCTGACCTCTGTGGCATTTCAGGACATGGATGCACCAACCTACATGCAGACAGTACACTCATACACATAAAAAAATAATTAATTTTAAAAAAAGACTCAAAATGAGCCTACCACCTGACCCAGTCATACCACTCCTGGGTATATATCCATGAGAGTCATCCTACCAAAAAGATACATAAATGCACATCTATGTTTATTGTAATTCTCTTCATAATAGCAAAGAGCTGGAACCAACCCAAATGCCCCTCAACTGACAAGTGGAAAACAAAAATGTGGTACAACTACAGAATGGCATTCTATGTAATGGTAAAGGTAAAGATGACATCATGAACTTTGCAGGTAAATGGATGGAACTCAAAGCCATTATGGTAAGTGAAGTAACACAATCCCAGAAGATGACAAAAAAAGGCGAATTGTTTCTCTCATTTGTGGATGCTAACACCAAATCCCCAGTTGACAGGCAAGCTGAACAATGTTATTGTTATATTTCTTTGTATGTGAAAGCAACTGTGCTGTTATAATGTGAATCTCTTAATGGGCTCTAGAATTGACCTACCACTTATATTCAGACATTGTAATTACTGTATATGGGAGGAAGACATGTATTCATATTTTAGAGTAATATAAAATTAAAGGGAAAATGTGAACCCCAAAATATATTTTGGGATTAACATACAGTTTATTCTCAGAGGTCATAATTTTGATTATATGTGTTGTTTATATATTTTATATAGATTAAGGCATATTTTGGAGCAAGATAGAGGGGAGGGAACAACAACAGCATAAGGACTGGGTCAAAGAACTGACTAATACAGTTAAATTCGGTCCAAAACAACCAGCCTCTGCAGAAAAATCCTTGGAAAGACTGAGAGAAAGATGCAAGTCATGTATGGCAGAATGCATAAACTGGGATGGGGGAGGGGCAAGGAGAGGGGAATGTACCCAAATTGGACTGAAAAAATGATGTATGAAATACACAAAATATCAATAATAAGAAATAAGTTGTCCAGTTAAAAAAGCTTCCAAGTGAAAGTGATTGGACTAGGAATACAGATGAGTATAAAAGCATAGACAGCCAAGTAGGCATGAGTCAATGTTTGCATACCCTTCCATAGATTGTAACACATTGGCATTATAACAACCTTGTATGAAAAAATAAGCTTTCTCTCATTAGGATGGACAGGCAAACGTTTTAATCTAGGAAAAGGTGTCAGCTGCCTTCAGGGTCCTCTGAGCACTTTTAAGTGGACCCAATTACTCAATGTTAGTTTGTTAAGTATGCCCTGGCCCATTGGCTTGGTTTTTCTATCTCGTCTCATGGCAGTTTTTAGTCCAAGTCAGGTTTCCATAGATGAGGTGTATTTTTCAAACCAATGTGTCTTTTTTCTAACAAAACAATCCGTGTGCATAGGCAAAGTTTGAGGTAGTGTTTGAAGTTTTCTTTTATTCTTAATTTTACTCCCACTTTTTTCCTGTTTGCTTTTTAATTGTATTGAATATTTTATTTATTGTTCATTCATACATAAAGTGTTTGAATCCAATCCATTCCCCTTCTCCTGTCCTCCAGTTCTTCCTCTGTCCTCCCCTTATCTTCCCAACTTCATGTGCTCTCTTTTAAATTAAAAAAAAATAATTCGATACTGTTGAATCCATTTCTTAGTGCCTGCTTCTGCATGAGTATGGGACAATGTACTGGAGCATAAGTAGCCCTTCAGAGCCTGAATCCCTGAATAAAAGTGACTGTCTCCCTCCTAGTAACAATCAGCTTCCAATAGCTTCTCAGACAGGGATGACACTTCATGAGCGCCTTCCCCATTCATGCTAGAATTTAGCTACCTTGATCTTGTGGAAGTTTTGTGTACTAGTTCCAGCCATTTTGAGTTCATGTATGCAGTTGCTGTGTCGTGTCTGACAAATACTTTTCTACTATAGACATCTACTACCTCTGGTTCTTACAATCGCTCCTCATCCTCTTCCACAATGATACCTGAATGAGATATCACAGGGAGAGGGATGTGGTACACATATCCCACTGATCTAACTCAAACCTCTCCAACCTCTTATTCTCTGTACATTGATCTATTCTTGGTCTCTGCAGTAATCATCATCTACTGTGAAAAGAAATTTCTCTGGTGAAGATTTTTTTAAAAAATCCCAGTTTCTTTTTGAATTGTTGTTGAGTGTGATCACATAGGATCACCTCTTCCCAAATTACAAGCTATTGGCATTGGGCTTGGTCTTTAGATTAAGGCCCTATTGCTGAAGACAGTATGCACCTGAGTCACAGGACATGGAGAAGTCAAGCTGGTATCAACCTGAAAGTTGCATTCCTAATGGCTAACTTTCATAGTAGTGGAACATTCTATCTATGCTGCTGAGAGAGAAGTCATAATCAGTCTTATGCTACGATGAATCCTGAGAACTACAGTAATGACTGGTCTCACAAGATTTGCCCACTGGTGCAACAGTGGCAGGAATGTTAAGGGAATAAACAACCACTTTTTAATTGAATTTAAAATTTGCTTCATAAGACAGACCCCAAGTCTGGTATGGATAAATGGGCCAAAAATCCATGGCTGCCTAAGTCATAGTCCCTAGGGCAGAAGTTAAATGGACATAATAATAAACTGCCTCTTAATTTTTATCTTTTATTACTTTTTAGTTGTTTATTATCTTTAAATACAAAGTCAGATTATGTAACCCAGGCAGGCCTCGAACTCTTGATCTTCCTACCTTAGCTTCTCCAGTGAAAGAATTATAGACCTGTGTCATATCATCCCGTTCATTGTCTGAATTTATCTAAGGCATCCTTCTCATGGGGTCAGAAGTCATTATGTCACAAATTGAACTCTGGGGCAAAGAAGATTTCAACTCCTGTATTAAGCTGTCAATCACACTCTGCTCATCAATTATCTTTAATCTTATCAACATAAAGACCTTTCTGGTGAGAATCTATACTGGTATCAAAGAGGTTATAAAGAACAGAAAGAAGTTTCATGTTAATGATTGACTACAATGGGCATGTTGTTTTACATACCAATCTGAGTCTTGTGAGTGACATGATCAAATAACTTAAGCACTAACTGTAACTGGTGAGTAGATAAGTTTAGTTTTCCATGTCTCACTAAAGTGGCCATAACTATGCCAGTTCTTATCAGTAGTGAGAGGGAATGTTTATAGGGATGTATACATACAACTTATCAACATATAATATAGTCATAGAGTCCATGAAAGTAGAGATTTTTAAAGACCCCAAAGGACCCAACTGTAATGTATAGGAATCTTTATGGCTGTGTTTTTAAACTCTAAAGAAGAAACTATTACCCTTTTCCCTCTCAAAGGGTTTTAGGGAACACAGTCACTTCTGATATAATTCCTAAAATGTAAAGAAGCTTAACTACTGAATCTTAACCTTGGTTTTATTATTGCTGTTATTTTTGTGGTCAGAGGAATGCAGCTTAATCTTAAATCGTGTTTGTTTTTGCAAGTTGACAGTTCTGGGCAAAAGCTGTTGGGTCATTTAATCTATCCCTAAGCTTATATAGAGGAGCACAAGGATCATGATTTGAATTTATTCCAAGGTTTGTTCTTTTGCAAATCCAAGTGGGGCCAATTGGTTTGCTTTGGGAGAGAGAGAAAGAGAGAGAGAGACTCTAAGGTAGACAGCTGTTCCTTGGCTTCTTGGCTCGAACTTTGGAGGCCATGTGGACAGGTCAGTTGAAGTAGAGCCTGGACTTCCCTGGAGGGACACAGAATCCAGATGGCTACAGCTGTTTGCTGTTTACATTATGTTGTCATGGCTATGGTTGCTCTTAGGGCACTGAAAAGGAAGGTGTTTGTAGTCATATTCACACCCTTATTAACTTTAGCAGGATTAGTTCTAAAGGGATTAAAGGGATTCAAATAAACTTTCTAATCTCTCTTCAGGGCTCTTAAGTAATACAAAGATTTTTTTTTTGAAGTTGTAAAGACTTCTGTATTGTAAGGTTTTTATCTGCACCAGAGACAAACTCAGTTTGTGAAGGAACCTCCACTTCTATCTGTGTCCCTACTCTCAGAGTCTGATACAAGGGCTATGACACTGACTCACTAGCTTTCTTTGAACAGCTCTGTTGCATTCCTTGTTTGGCTGGCCAGGAGAACTTAGCTTAAATGTCAAGGACTAACAGGAAAGACCAAAAATGTCTTTTAGAACTCAAAAGATTATCTCAACATCCGACCACAATTTCAAAACTTGTCCCATAGCTTCCTGGAGTATGTTCATGTGTCATGCAGAGTTATTAAAGTGCTCCATGGGACCCTCAGACTTGTGGAAACAATCCACTAGCACCCTCTTAGTATTCCCGCCAGATCCCACAAACACTTCCCAAAGGGATTCTGGGATCTTCAGTTGCTGGATTTTTCCAGAATGGCCTTGGGATTAATTGATTACTTGGATCACTGCACCAATTTGTCAGAAGCTCAACTGAGCAAGGAAGAGAGCTAACTTCTGGGGTGTCAGAGTACCTGTTTAAAAATACAAGTCAAAATGAGAGACCAGTCAAAATAGTAATTACTTACTACAATAAGCAAATCACTGGAGAAAGTGCTGGATCCTCCCTGTTCCATTTTGGCCTACTGGATGGCACAAGCTCAGAGTTGGATGGATGAACACACACTTTGTTACTTCACTAATGACAAACTGAACTGAATGCTGTTGTGCAAAGGTGAGCACTTTTTCAGAATAATGAGAAGGATTCTTTTCTCTTCTCCCATAAAAATAGTTTTCATCAAAGTCCCTGAAAAGGGTATCTGCAAAAGTACCCAAGAGAGGTTACTAAATCCAGGCAATTGGGCTAGGAAAGTAGCTATCTGGGAAAGCAAGGCTGGCCAGGGCCTTGGCTTAGTGACAATGTCTCCTTTCAGGGAAGACAATGCATTAGTTGTACAAATTTCATATGGGGAGAGACTTTTTTCTCCAGAGAGAACTTCTAAGTAAAAAATTTGTAATTGTCTAGAGTGGGGCCTGAGAAATTGTACATTGTTGAACCAGCAACCAGACTCTAATTTTCTCTTTCAACATTTGTTTTTCTTCATCTCAAGTATTCTTTTTCTTTTCCTTATTTAGGTTAGTATATAAAGTAATGGGTTTCTTTATGTCATTTTCACACATGTATATCATTATGTTCTTATTCATCCTCCTTCCACAATCCCCTTTTCTGCACTTATGTAACATGTACTGTATTAGTCTCTCATTTTCCCTCCTCCTTTCATTAACGATACATTGTTCAGCTTGTAACACACACACACACACACACACGCACACACACACACACACACACACACACACATACAGGTATGATATTCCTGCCACATAAATGGTAAAATGGAATATAGCTACATAGGACAATGTTTGATTATGTCATTATGAAGTCTATTGCTTTCTAAAACTAATATACACTAATGAAAAAAGGAAAAGGAATATTTCTACTTCTAAGTTGAATGTAGTGGTATAAATGTGAAGTAGGTTCTCTAAGTTATGACACATTGTATGTCTCTGAGTAACCAATAACCTTAACATCATCATCAGGTAATTTGTCATAGAAAGAGTAAGCTAGAATAACTTCTTTTCTATCCTAGTGGTTTACTTTCATTTGTTTCTACAAATTCAAGTTAATATACACAGTGATATACTTACCACAATATAGCATCTCTATTATCTATGATGGTTGAGCGACTATTGGAAAATCTATCACATGGCTACATACTATATGCCAAACTGTCATAAAAAATATTGTATTCAGGGGCTGGAGAGATGGCCTAGCGGTTAAGAGCG
This sequence comes from Rhizomys pruinosus, assembly GCA_009823505.1. NCBI lineage: Eukaryota > Metazoa > Chordata > Mammalia > Rodentia > Spalacidae > Rhizomys > Rhizomys pruinosus. Next base: position 520,742 of record VZQC01013712.1, read on the forward strand.
CTGACCGCTCTTGCAGAGGACCTGGGATCGATCCCCAGCACCCACATGGCGGCTGAGAACCGTCTGTAACTCCAATTCCAGGAGAACTCCAGTTCCAGGGGAATCCGACACCCTCTTCTGACCTGCGCGGCATTGCACCACATGGGTGCACAGACCTGCATGCAGACAGTACATTCATACACATAAATAAATAAAAATAAAACTAAAAAAAAATTAAAAGAATTATTGTATTCCGTAGTTGCTCTTCAAAACAAGAAAGAGAACAGAGGAGACGAGATACATACTTTTATAATAACATGATTACTATTACTGGTACTCCTTTGTGTGAGTTGATTCAAGTTATCATGTTAAGTAAGATACTGTCAGCTTGAAAGGCTCCATTTAGTATTGTGTGTATGAGTGTCATTTGCATGTCTAGTTGATACTTCATGGCCATACAGCTAGCTGTTCGGGGACAGATTAGGATGTCACTTATCTTCCCCTTTCAGTCTCCACATTATTCCCTTGAGACAGGAACTTACACTAAACCTGGAGCTTGGTGTTACTGTGTAGATGAACCACACTTTCACATGAGTACTGAGGATCTGAACATATGTTCTAATGATATTGCAGAAAGTGCTCTTACTTACAGTGCCAGCTGTCCAGTGTCCTCATCTTGATTTTTTTAAAATTTCAGAGTCTTTCTTAAACAATAATTTATTTGTTGTTTGTGTTTGTATGTTGTGTGGGCACATGTGTGTCACAATGTTTGTGTGGATCTTGGATGAACTTGTAAGACCTAATTCTTCTGGTCTACAATTTAGGTATTAGGGATCAAACTCAGATCATCAGGTTTGTCAGACAGCTCCTTACTTACAGAAGAATCTTTCTGGACCTCATCTTGAATTTTAATTTATAGCTTTACCAGAAATAGAATTCTTGGTTGACAGGTGTTTTTTAAAAACTCTGTCGCTTTAAGCAATATTTTATTTTTGTCATCTCGTGATTGTGTATTTGTGTCAATATTGGTGAACATATTGCATAACATGTCTCTGGAAATCATAAGAAAAATTTGCGGAGTCAGTTCTGCCTTTCCATCTTATATGGGTGACAGCGATTGAACTCAGGTTATCAGGCTTGCATAGTACTTGGTTTTTGCCCATTCAGCCATCTTGAAACCCTCTTTTCATTATTTTGAAATTATTTTATTGATTCTTTGAGAAATACATATGATGTATTTTTATTATATTTAGAACTGTTCTCCCAACTCCACTTTGCCCAATTACCCCCACATGACTTCTTGCCCTCTATTACTATTTTTTAAAGGACAATCAACTGTAATTTGTGTTCCCTAAGTGCTATTGGATGTTGGTCAATCTTTTGGAGTCTCATCGATCTACCCAGTATCCCCCCCCCCAAAAAAAAAGAAAACTGACTCTCACTCACCCAGGAGTTACCAATTCAAATATACCCTCGGGTAAGGATGGAGTTTTTCTCACTTCCTCCATCCATGCTTGATTTTTCTGGCCTAGCTTGCAGAGATCTTATGCATTGTCACAAGCATTGTGGGTTCATATGTGCAACTGCCCTGTGGTATCCAGGCAACACAGCTTCCTTCCTTATGCCTATATGTTCCAGTGCATTCCCTAGTTTCTCCTCTATCAGATTCTAAGCATCTGATCTTACATGTAAGGTTCTTGATCCATTTGGAGTTGTAGTTTGAGCAGGAAGAGAGGCGGAGATCTAGTTCCATTCTTCTAAATTTAGCTATTCACTTTGACCTGAACTATTTGTTCAACATGCTATCCTTTGTCCAATGTGTATTTTTGTCCCTTTGTTAAAACTCAAGTGAATATAAGTGCATAAACTATATTCTGATCCTCAGTTCTATTCCATTCATCAATGTGTCTGTTTTATGCCAGTGCCATGCCTGTTTTTTCACTATAACTCTATAGTATGATATTAATCAGGGATGGTGATATCTTTATCATTTCTTTTATTGCTCAGGATTGTTGCACCTGTCTTGTTTTTCTCACTGTGTATGTCTCCATATGAAATTTGAGATTATTTTTTTCAATTTCTGTGAGGAATTCTATTAGAATTTTAATGGGGTCTGTGTTGCATCTGTACATTATTTTATGCAGGATTGGAGCTGCTTACCCAAGACTATGCTGGTTTTTTTTTTCCTCTTTTGAGTTTGTATAGGTCTTGTGCACGCTGTTACCCATTGCTATAAGTTTATATGAGCAAGTTCACAGCTTCCTGGAAAACTCTGTTTCCTTGTGGTCATCCACTACCCCTAGCTCTTACAGATTCTTAGTTATATTTGGTTGGCATATTCTTTCCATCCATTTACTTTAAGGTGGTGTTGATTACTAATGTTCAAATGTGTTTCTTGGAAGAGGTAGAGGCAGGAAGATCTCTATGAGTTTGAGGCCAGCCTAGTCTATGTACCGAGTTCTGGGCTATCCAGGGCTACGTAGTGAGACCCTATCTCAAAAAAAAAAACCCAATAAAATTAAAAGGTGGGAAAAGCAAGTGGTTTAGTGGCAGCATGTCTGGGGAACAGATTGGAGCAGCTAAGGCCCTGAAGTTTGGATATTAAACAGGTAGTACCATACAAAAACAAATACAAATTAAAAAATTGAACAAGACACAGGACTATTGCTTTCCAGCATGGAACACCAAACATGTTCATCTGTGTGTGTGGGGGGGGGTGGGGGGAGATGGGACTAGAGAGAAAGGAAGGAAGGGAGAAAGAAAGGAAAGAAAAAAGGAGAGAGGGAAGGAAGAAGAGATGGAGGGAGAGAGGGAGGGAGAAAGTGAGGGAGGTGTGGGGGTGCCACCGAGATTTGTGGTGGGGCCCACTTAATCCTAGGACCGCCCATGTGGAAAGCCCGCGCAGGAAAGCACTCCACGTGGACGCATGTTGAGGTTCAAATGCAGAGAGAGATTTTATTCCAAGATGTCTGCTTAAATATCCATCATGACTCAATTCTCAGGGCCAAGTCCTAAATCTTTTCGTCACTACACCCCACCCCATGGGTATGGCCAAGGAGGTACCATTGGCTTAGAATGCTACCCATCTTAACTAAGTTTTCCTACAGGGAGGGAAGGGGATGAAATAAGATGGAAGAAGAAAGTAAGGAAATAAATAAGGGCAGCATCCAAAACATAGGCCATGATTTCAATTTCCATCAGATACTTAAAGGAAAAGAAAAGAGGGCTGGGCGTGGTGGCACATAGCTTTAATTCCAGCACTCTGGAGGCAGAAGCATGTAGATCTCTGTGAGACCAAAACCAGTGTGGTGTACATAGTGAGTTCTAGGCCAGCAGGGATCACAGAGAGATCCTGTCCAAAAAAAAAAAAAAAAAGAAAAACAAGAAAATTTAGAGTGAATTGAAACTTTCAGCAAGTAAAACTGACAGAGAAAGAGGGTAAAGATAAGAAAACAGAAACAGAAACACAGTTTATAATGTTGCCAATGCTGAGCAGATTTGCATGCTAACCAGTTTTGGATGCTGGACACTACATGAGAAGAAGGCCTGGGGCAGTTTTCCCTTCACCACATCTGGGTGTGGCATCATGATACATAGCCAGTTTGAAAGGATCCTAGCTGTGTTTGTGGCTTTAGGAGTCAACAACATTTCTTGCTCTGTCCTGTCATCAAGAACTCACAGCAAGGTGCAGGCCTTTATCCACTGACTGCTGCCCTCGAGTGGGTCTAGCTACAGGAGAAAGGCTTTGTTCAGAACTTGGGGAGTTCCTTGTGGGAAAATGATCAGAGTTCCTGGGAAAAAGGAAGAAACTTCCCAGATACATCAAGTAAAGCAGATCCTGAATAGGAAATGAGCCATGGAAAGTAATAACTGGGCGGTGCTAAGTTGGGGAAATGTGTCACTGTGTTGACATGGGGCTTCTCCACACCACAAGGAGATACATGGTGCCAGAAGACTGGGACTTCCCAGTATTGAGGTCTGTGTTATCCAGCCCTGGGAAGCAGGTTACACCAGACGAATTACTGCCTGCTTTGTCCACAAGCCATACACCCTGGTTGCTAAGCAAACAGCATAAAGGACAAAAGAAGAAACAAAATAGCAAACAGAATGCTCTCATCAGGTGGCATTGGCATCCTTAAAGGGTGGGGAAATTGACTTATGTTTTTAAATGCTGTAATTAAAAATATTTTCCTCTTCTTTTTTGTTTCATTATCTATAAAGACTTGTAAATCAAACTGATCAACTGATCAAACACATTTATTTTTCCATGGGAAATTCCTTTTGCTTTTCTTTTGCATTTATGGTTTAACTAGTATCTCTTCTCTACTTCCTGTCTAATTTCTTAGAACTGTTGTATACAATCATGTTTTATGTTTTGAGAAAGGATGTCTTCATAGGGACCAGACTGGTCTCGGATTGTGTTCTTTCTGTCTCAGGCTACATAGGACTGTACATGAATCACTCTGGTCAGTTTGTAATGTTTGATTTTCAGTCTTCTTTTTCTTCCTTCCTTCCTCTCTTTTCTTCCTATTATCATTTTTTGTTTCTCCTTTCCTTTTTTTATTTTTTTTATTGATGCTTTGTGTATTTCATACATCATTTTCCAATTCAGTTCAGGCATATATCCCTTTCCCTTCCCCCCACCCCACCCCTACCCATCCCAGATCATGCATTCTGCCATAAATTTTCTGCATCTTTCTCTGGTTTTTTTTTTTGTTTGTTTGTTTTGATCTGTTTTGTTTTCATTTTTAAAAAAAAATAAGTGATAATTTGTGAGTACAAGCATCCTT
>VZQC01013712.1:527482-567561 GCA_009823505.1 Rhizomys pruinosus
TATATACCTGTATATCTAATTGCATGTGCTTCATTAGTAGGATCGAAAGGTTATGCCTGGACAAGCTGGCAGCCCATTAAAGAAAACAGCCAGAATTGACTAGAGACCAAGACAACAGCTCCAGATAAAGTAGACTGTTTTGTTTCTCATCCACCTGTGCCCCTTTTCTAAGCCTAGGGAACAATCTTCAGAAGAGGGGGTGTGGTAGAATGTAAGGGCTGTGATTGGGGTGAATGGTGAAACTACAACAATATAGACTGGACACTCATTTGATCAACTTGATTGAACATACAAGTCCCTCCCCCTGCTGGATGGTGGGACACATGAGCTGTGTGGGTTTGGGCACAACTGCTCGCAAATTGGTTTTACATGAAGGATGCTTGTACTCACAGATTATCAATTATTGTTAAAAAAATGAAAACAAAACAAAACAAAAAAACAGATGCAGAAATGTTACGGCAGAATGCATAGTATGGGATGGGTAGGGATGGGGTGGGGGGAAGGGAAGGGGATATATGCCTGAACTGAATTGGAAAATGATGTATGAAATACACAAAGCATCAATAAAAAAAAGAGTGCATTCTCAAAAAATAATCTTCTGCTTTGAAAAACTTTGAAAAGACACAGAAGGGGTAACAGGGCATGTATGGCAGACTGCATGAACTTGGGAGGGGCGGGAGGCATGGAGGGGGAAATGAGACATGGAGGGATTGAACTGAGAAGTGGTGTATGAAATGCACAAAACTTCAATAAAAGATTTTAAAAAAAATGATGATCTCCTCAGGAAAAAATGATTAAAAATGATGGTCTACTCAGGAAGCCCTGTCCTTTCTTTCTGCTCCAAATGAGAGTCAAAGGTAGGGGCAAGAACCCTTCACAGGGTCTCAGCTACAGGAACACTTCCTTGCAACACGCTTTCCATAAGAGGCATGGTAGTGGCAGTTGGAATCTCCTCATCTCTGGCCTTTACTGTGTAGTTTTGTGTGAGGAAGTAGAAAACTGAAAGAATTTGGGCCCTGGCCCTAAAATAGGTGTGAGAAAAAGAGACACAAGGAATATGGAGATATTACTCTTGATACCCCCTGTGGTTTCCTCCTATTAAGTGGAGCCTTATCAGTAAGGTGAAGACCTTGAAGACCATTCAACCTTATGTTTCACTTTGCATCTGTGGATACTGTGGACTAGAGAGAAGTGATTTTCTTTACTTTCACAAAAGAAGCCAGTGAAAAAGTTGGAAATAGAAGCTGTCATTAGAACACAGTAGAAAGGGTCTGGGCAGCAACTGATGGGAACATTCTTCATGGGCAAGAGACTATACTTACCTCCTATATTATTGGGTTCAAGTTGCCTACAGCTGGAGCACAGCATTCTACCCATCTCTAAAATAATAGCCACAGCTTGGTTGAGGCTTGCTTCATTCCTCACCTGCATTATTTTTAATGACCCCACACAGACAAGATCTCTCCTTCCTGTAACACTTGGTACCTAACATTGAAAGGATATGTCTTTACAGGCAATTTTCAAGGTCTGGAGAGTACTTGCTCAAGATGAGACTGCATTCCTATGATGGGAATGGTGGTAGAACTACTCAGGCATCTTCCAGCAATCAAAGGCACTCTGTCCAGTGAGAAACACTTACTGGGGATGCCTTTCACAGGCAATTTTTTACAGGCATGTGGGATTTGTGGACAACATCCATACTCCTCTGTCCTCAAATAGGTGCCTCTTTACCTGTGTACTCAGCACTATCTTTGAGTTTCTCCCAGTAGACACAGTCTTATGTGGTTCCCAAAAGTAGGGTGATTGAAAACTCATTGCTATTTACAGACAGAAGAAGCCTGACTAGTCCCCTTCCCAGATACTATACTCAGGAAAAAATGCACAATTTTGGTTTTCCTCAGCCTGAAGGGCACAAAACTGTTAGAAATGTAACACCTATCAGAGCAATCTGTTGGTATCTATTGACCAAATTAAATCTGTGAAGATACACTAGTCACCATAACCTTACCTCACTGAAATATTCATTCTTTGGCTGAACATAAATATCAAGCACAACTGGTATTTAATCGTGTACCAAGTGTTAGGAATAAAAGTTTTAACCTGATAACTCTCTCCTCGGTTACAACTGTCTCCCAGGGTTCAGCACCAAACTGTTAGGAATATCAGTTTTAACTCTCTCCTCGGTTTAATGTTAGGATTATTAGTTGAAAGAATTACAGGTGGAAAAGAAAACAACCAACCTCACCAATCCAAATTAACCTTTATAATTCAATAAGGGGTGTCTACTGAGCAGTGAATGTCTGCTGTAGCCACAGCGGCCAAAGGACAACGGAAGTTAAGCATCTTTGTGTTTGTAAATTGAGTCATAGGAGCTAGGGAGAGATATCTATAGAAGATTTAGGGCCCACTTCTCCCCAGAAGGGTCTCTTATAGACTTGTTACTAGCACAAGACCTCTTAACTGACACAACTTTTTCCTTAGGGTTTATAAGGGTTCTGGATGGCTTGCTTGCTGAGCGAGAATTGCTTTATTTGGGGTTTATGGGAGTCTTGATTTACAAGGAACATAATGCCATTGCATGTTTAAAGTCACAATAACACCAGAAAAAATTAGGTATAAAAATAAAGGTCAGTCACGTGATTTCACTGGTGAAAATTATCATTTATTTAATGATAAATGGTGGCAGCATGACAAGAATATTTTTCAAAAAATAAGAGAGCAGCTTCCCATCTATTTAGGCGTTCCTTAAGAATACTTACTAGTGGTTTAATTTTGTTCTTCTACAAATGGTGATCTAGTTTTGCCAAAACCATTTGCTGAAGATGCTATATTTCCTCCATTGAGAATTTTTTGGCCCCTACCTGTACAAAAACAAACTCCAACTGCATCAAAGATCTCAACTTAAAACCTGAAACCCTGAAGGTGATAGAAGAAAAAGTCGGCAGCAACCTACAAGACATAGGTGTAGGAAAAGAATTTCTAAATCAAACAGCAGCTGCACAGGAAATAAGGACAACAGCTGACAATGGGACCTCATCAAACTCAAAAACTTCTGTACAGCTAAAGAAACAATCAAGGAAGTGAAGACAAAACCCACAGAGTGGGAGGAAACCTTCACCACTGATACATCAGACAAAGCATTAACATCCAGAATATATAAGCTACTTAAAAAATAAAGAAGAAAACAAATGACCTACTCAAAAGATGGAGTAAAGAGCTGAACAGAGACTTGACCAGTAGGGAAGTAAAGATGGGTGAGAAACATCTTAAAAAGTGCTCAACATCATTAATAATTAAGGAAATGCAAATTAAAACCACACTAAGGTACCATCACACTCCAATAAGACTAGCCAAGATCAAAAAAACAAAAGACACCAAATGCTGGAGAGGTTGTGGGGAAAGGGGAACACTCATCCACTGCTGGTGAGAATGTAAACTGGCATAACCACTGTGGAAAGCAGTGTGGAGAACCCTTAAAAAACTCAAAATGAGCCTACCACCTGACCTAGCCATACCGCTCCTGAGTATATACCAACAAGACACATTCTACTGCAAAGATACATGCACAGATGTGTTTAATGCAGCTCTCCACAATAGTAGAGACTTGGAACCAACCCAAATGCCCCTCAACTGATAACTGGATAACAAAAATGTGGTACATCTACACAATGGAATTCTATGCAGCAGTAAAGAAAGATGACATCATGAGCTTTTCTGGTAAATGGATGGAACTTGAAGCCATTATGCTAAGTGAAGTAACACAGTCCCAGAAAAAAAAAAAGCCAATGGTTTCCCTCATTTGTAGATGCTAACGCCAAATCCCCAGTTCTCAGGCAAACTGAGAAACTTTATTATTATATTTCATTGTATCTGAAAGCAACTGTGCTATTACAATATGAATCTATAAATGGGCTCTAGAATTGTCCTACCATTTATACTCACACATTGTATTTACCATATATAGATGGAAGATATGTAGTCATATTCTAAAAAAAGAATGTAAAGTTACACTTTAAACCTGCATGCAAATTTACTGTTAAAATGTGAATCTCTAAATGTGTTTAGGAATCAACCTATATAGTTTATTTTCAGAATTTTTAATTTTGACTTATGTGTGGAGTGTATATATGCATATTTTGGAATAATATAAAATAAAATAAATAATTAAAAAAGAATATTTACTAGTAAAAATGTGAATACTTCATTTCCACTAGTGCTTATAGTTTTAGTTACATTTTTATAATTGCTTAATTTAGCACTCAAAATGATAAGTTATGACAATTTCACACCTGTCTGTCATCATACTTTGCTCATTTCAACCGCTATTATCACTTCCTTGTTCATCCTCCATCCAGTCTCCTTCTCTACTCAAATAGTTGACCATCTATTTTCACTTCAGAACCCAGATTCAGTACATGAAGCAAACTTTATTATCCTTCATTTACCATGTTTCTCCTGTCCTTTAGTTTTTTCCTTCTCTAAATACTATCCATTCTGTTTTGATATAGATTGTATGTACGAATGGAAACATGTGGTACTAGAAAGACAGAAAACTCCTGTCACAAACTAGAAATGACTGTGGCTGGAGAGATGGCTCAGAGGTAAAGAGCACTGACTGTTCTATAACTCCAATGCCATGGGATAGCTATATCCACTCACTCTCCTGGCCTTTAAGAAATCTTTAGTCCTTACACCTCCTGCGGGACATGAGATATATTATATTCCTAAATAAACGGAGTGCCAGAGATTAGATTCATGATGAATTTTTCTGTGTAAACCCCACAAAAGGAAAAGAAGACACCTTTTGTACAAAGGCCTCTGCATTTTCTGTCTAGCTATCAGGATCTGCCTTCTGGTACCTGGGTTGGCCAGAGGAATGAAGGAATATGAAGGAAAAAAAGGAAAGTTTGGAAGTGTGGTCAAAGAAACTGGCCAGACACCAGAATTACACTGGGCCATTGGAGCAAGCAGGAAGTATGTGCAGAGCAAGGGAGGGATTGGGTGGGTTAGGGGAGGGCCTCTGTCTCTGGACCCAACAGACTGAGGAGATTGGCAGATCTGTTCAAGGATGTCTTGAGAGTTGCTCCTGGTTCATCCCACACTCCTGGAAACGTGGTCTTCATTCCTGTCTCTCCACCTCCTGGGCAGGTGAGGCTGTTTTCTGTTTTGGTCTGAAATGCCTTCCAGAAGACTGGGATTTGATGAGCACAGCCTTCCCCCACCTCTGGATCCTCAGCAAGGTAGCAGGTGATGTGGATGGATGAATGTGGTAATGGAAACCAGCCACTGTGAGACTGGTGGGAAGTGGCCACTGATTGATTCTCTTTGTTCAGGCTGTGTGAGGCCCACAGGAATATCAAGCTTTTGTCTTTCTTCCCATGGAGAACTCACCCAATAACCCAGGCTAGACCAGCAAGCCTACTCATTTGAGAAGTTCTTTGAACTCTTGTTTCCTGAGAGGGCTAACTTATGAGGCCAACTTCTTCAGGTGAGGGCTCTGAGCCACTGTCTGTGTCTCTCACCACTCACAGGAAGATGAACTGCCCCCCTTTCCTGTCCTACCAGGACAACCTCAGCTCAAGCCTCTATGCCCCCAAGATCTCAAAACTCAATTTGTCCCTCTGTTTTCTTCTCAGGAGAGGATACCAGATATTCTGGGACTCAAACCATGCCTAGGAGGCAAAGATACTAGGCTGTGGACAGTACACAAGACCTTCTCTTGCTCAGGCCCCTGATCTTCCAAGTAACTTGGTCAGTGAGCTGGAAATAAATGCTGGCATGTTTGACTATTTTGCCTTTGTTATATGTCCTAAACTTTGCAGACTGGCAGCTATTTTAGATACTCTGGGGATGTTAGCTTAGGTCTTAGGTACTGGTGTGGCATTGTAGATGGAGGACCTAGATTTGTCCTTAGTTATAAAAGGTCCTTCACTCTTCTTCTAAAGGAAAAGAATATTGACTAATGTATGGTACATATATTAATATGAATTTGTAAATTTGAATATATATATAAGACACACACAAACACACACACACACACACACACACACCACAACACACAATATATATTAATATATATTAAATATAATAATAATATATATATATATTTGTTGCTGTTAAGAACTTCAATACATGCTGGGCATGGTGGCACACACCTTTATTCCCATCATTCTGGAGGCAAAGGCAGGCAGATCTCTGTGAGTTTAAGGCCAGCTTGGTCTCCATAGTGAGATGTGCTTACTATAGAGAAGAGGGTTTTATGGACTTCTGCAATTCGCATAGACCAGAATGGGGTGAATTTCTAACTGCTATCAGCTCTGATCCTTAGGGACACTTGCATGGAGGCTTGAGGAGGGTGCAGGTTATCATCCTTGCAAAATATGTGGGCTTCATATCTGAGAAATATTTGGCAGTATTTATGAAGGCAAGGGGGTGGGGCATGTGTAAAGGCTCTTTGGATTCTATTAAAATGCTGTTGACCTCAGTGTTCCCAATCAGCTCCAGCACCCTACCTCTTCTCAAGACAGAGCATACCTAAGAGACAACTTCAGATGGTTCTTCCTGTGGTGAAAGTTCTTGATATCCCCAGGTGACCAAAGTTAAAGCAACATGATTTCCTAGGGACTAGGATCCGTGACTATGGAAAACTGAGCTCTTTTAACATAACATGGTTGTGGCTCTGTTAGAAACTGCAACAGTATTTCACCAGGGCATTTGAATACAGATGTATTTTTACTGCTGAGGAACCTATTTAGGATATAGGAACATATGAATATCTTTTGCCTTTTAAGTGTTTTCCTCCACCAAACTAATAGAATGAAAAATCCTTGAGCCAGGATAGCAGTGAGAAATCATTGCTGTTTCTTGAGATTAGGACTAGCGTCCTCTCAAAGGAGCAGGTGGAGTTTTGGTAACAGCAACATCTCAAGTTCCATACCTTTTTTCTCTATTCCCATAGTGCAGGCAAGGTGGAAGCAGGCCATATTTGGGGTAGAGCATCCCTTGTTTTATATAACTTTTTTGGAGACACAGTCCTATACAGGTGAAGAGGTGTTTCTCCCATATGGTTCCAAATCCATCCACATTGACCATCAGAAGAACCATCAGAATTCAATCAATCCCAGTGTGATTAGTTGCTTTAGACTGATTGCTTCAATATCATTTTCATAGGCTGAGCATCATCTGTGCTGACTATATTTCTGTCAACCCAGGGGGGGGCACTAATTGAGTGAGGAGCTCCAAGTCAGTCCTGCCCAAAGTGAATAGAGGCTCCAACTCTCATAACCCAGGTAATCTGCCCAGTAGTCATGCCTTCATAGCTTGTAAACACATCTTTGGGCATGTGAGAAACTTTGTGTGTATGACTTTATGTGTTTGCATATGTATGTGTGTGTGTGTGTGTGTGTGTGTGTGTGTCTATATGTCTGTGTGTATGGGTGTGTTTGTGTAAAATGCAGAATTTTTAAAATATTTGGCAGTATTTAGACCAACTCAGCAGCTGCATCTGAATCCCAGAGGCAGAAGTGGGATTATTGCCCTGGCCTATTCTGTGAGGAATTTTCAAATCTACTCCTTTCAGCAGGAACAATTCTGCCCAGCACTCTCTTATTTAAATCTAATCGTGTCGAAAGAACAACTATCTTTTGAGACAGGGTCTTCCGGTAGCCCCAGCTGTCCTGGAACTCATATATAGACCAGGCTGGCTTTGAACTCACAGAGATCTGCCTGCCTCTGCCTCTTGAGTTCTGGGACTAAAGGCATGCACCACCATGCCAGCATGCCTTCCTTCCTTCCTTCCTTCCTTTCTCTCTCTCTCTCTCTCTCTCTCTCTCTCTCTCTCTCTTTCCTTCCTTCCTTCCTTTCTCTTTCTTTCTTTCTTTCTTTCTTTCTTTCTTTCTTTCTTTCTTTCTTTCTTTCTTTCTTTCTCTTTCTTTCTTTCTTTCTTTCTTTCTTTCTTTCTTTCTTCTCTGTGGGTTCTAGAGATCAAACATTCAGAAGGTCAGGGTTTGTGGTGACAAGCATCTTTCATTGCCAGAAGGATAGTTTTGTCAGAAACAGAATTGTGGCTTGTGCTTTTTTCTTTCTTCAAGCACTGTTTTCTCTAAGTACGTGCTCTTCTATCTTCTGCTTCTGCTCTCTAGGTAGGTGTCATATCATTTTCTCCCACTTTTCTAAATTATTTATTTCTTATTTAGTGTATGGGGTACTGTCTGGCTGTAGGTTTGGCTACCTCATGTCGTGTTCAATGCTGGTTGGACGGGTCAGCAGCACGCATAGGAGTTCCCTGGAACTGGAGTCCAAAAGACCCGGTTCTTAGCCTTACTGTTAAGTGCTGGGAATGCGACTTGGGGCCTCTGCCAGACGCAATATCAGGTCGGTGTCTTCTCTTAACGCTGAGCCGCCATCTACTCCAGCTCTGCCAGTATATTTTCTTCCTGAGACCATTTATACAACCGATTTTTCTTTGTTGCTTTATCTTTTTTTTTTTTTTACCTGTAGTAACATCAACTTTTTTGCCATATATTTTATTGAGCTTCTGTCCATTTCTTTTTCTTTTTTTTTTTTTTTTTTTTGATGCTTTGTTGCATTTCATAATATTTCATTTTTCCAATATCCAGGTTCAGGTGTCAATCTTTGTCCCTTCCCGTTGTGCCCGCCTACCGCTTCACGCCCCATCCCAGATCATCGCATTCTTGCCGTATTATGTCCTGCAATCTTTCAGTTTTTTTTTTTTTTTCATTTTTTACTTTTTATGTATACTGAATTCCATGAGCACAAAGCATCTCCCTTCACTGTTAAAACAATTTGCAGGCTGTTGTGTCCAAACCACCACAGCCCCACCTTCCATGGGGGGTGGAGGGTTGTTGTTCAATCAAGTTGATCAATGCAGTGTCGAGCTACATTGCTGTAGTTGTCACCACAGAGAGAGACGAAGAAAAGAAAAAGAAGAAGACAAACTTCTGAAAGTTGTCCTCTGAATCTCCATACGGATGGAGTGGTTGAATGTGACTACACATACCCTCCTCCAAACACAGCAAACAAAAGCTAGGAATCCTACCTCTCAAAGAATTCTGGGTCACAGCCCCCACTGCCCAGAAATCAGGACACACTCCCTGAGCCCATCAAGCTTCTGCTGTGGAGGTTAGAACACACATACCTTTAGGTGAAGAGACAGCAAGCCCAGCTCCTCCCCATTATTAGCTGCACCATAGGTTATGGTCCCATTAGTACCTGGCTCTGTGCGGAGCCAGTAGATTAAGACAGGGTCAATCACATGGTGTGGAACTTCCAGAATCTGCTCTTGTTTGGGGGATCTGAAGATGCTTTCCTTCTGGATCCCTCATACCATTCATGGAAAGCCTCTCCTATTCTCCAACGGCAAACTGTCTCATAATAAAGCTCCTCTCTGAACTCCAGAGGGATCAAAACTCAATGTGAATCCAAAAACTCTGAAGGTGATAGAAGAAAAAGTTGGAAGCAACTGCGGCCATAGGTGTAGGAAAAGACTTCTGGTAATTACAGACAGCGCTGCAACAGAATTAGGTCGACAATTGACCAAATGGAACTCATTAACTCAAAGCTTCTGTTATCAAAGAAACATCAAGAAGTGAAGAGAAATCCACAGAGTGGAGGAGAACCTTCACCGCAGCAAACATATTGACAAAGCATTTGTTTCCGAATATATAAACTACTCAAATAACAAAGAAAAAAGAAATCAACTGACCACTCAATAGATGGAGCAAGAAACTGAACAGAGACTTCGCCAGAGTGAGGAATTAGAGATGGCTGAGAAACACTTAAACATCTTAAGAACTGTTCAAGATCACTAATCATTAAGGAAAGGCAAATCAAAACCACTTTAGATATCATACTTACTACCCATAAGACTGGCTAGGATAAAGAAAACAAATAGTACCCCCCAAAGTGCTGGAGGGTTGTGGGGAAAGGGGAACACCATCCCACTGCTGGTGGGAATGTAAACTTGTACAGCCACTATGGAGAAGCCGTGTGGAAACCCTTGGACGACTTAGAATGAACTTCGCTACACGCACACCACCGACCATTCGCACTCTGGGCATGTACCCTCAATACCACCCCACTGCAGGATACATGCATGGCCATGTTTATTTCAGCTCTCTTACCACAATAGCAAGGAGCTGGAACTCACCCAACTGCCCTCAACTGATGAGTGGATAGAGACAAATCTGCTACTTACACCTGGAGTTCTATGCACAGTTAAGAAAGACGACATCACTCAGCTTTGCAGGAAAATGGCTGGAGCTAGAGGACCATCATGCTGAGTGAAGTAACATGTCCCAGAAAAACAAACGACGATGGTATTCCCTCATCTCCGGATGCTAGTGCCAATCTAGTTGTAGGATATTTTTTGTGTATGGCGCCCCTGAGCTTTTGTCCAAGCAGCTTGGGTGTAATGCATATGGAAACAACAACACCACAACAACAACAATGACAACAACAAACAGAAAGACTTGCATCAAGAACTGACTGAAACAGTAACTTCTGCTCAAAACAGCCTCACTTCTCATGAAGAATTGAGAAAGACTGAGAAAGAGATGAATAGCATGTTTGGCAGAATGCATGAGCTCTGGCGGGTGGGGGAAGGGCAGATAACATTCGGG
Source organism: Rhizomys pruinosus (assembly GCA_009823505.1). NCBI lineage: Eukaryota > Metazoa > Chordata > Mammalia > Rodentia > Spalacidae > Rhizomys > Rhizomys pruinosus. The sequence goes on from VZQC01013712.1 coordinate 538,123, forward strand.
TTTAGATTGTTTAAAAAAATAAATAAATTTTATGTAAAAAAAAAACAAAACTTCAGCTCACCACCCTCAAGTCTTGACTAGATCCATCCAGGACTACACTTTTTCTCCTAAGTGTGTACCACTGCTGCTGATCTGACCTCTTTCTACAGGCAGATGCAACTGTTATTCTTGAATTTGGTGGACATGCCTCTTGCATCTCACTTTGCATGACCCATAGACTCATGGCTTCATAATAGCAGACACTTTCCTCTACTGCCCCACACTCGAGAGCTTCTATATACAGTAGCCAATGACAGTGCTCTTTTTCAAGACAGGAAAACCTAAAGTCTGGAGGGTGACCCCCCCCCCCCCCCCTGCATTGTTTCTTTTTTGTGGAGATTTTCACTTGGGTTCTCAGCAAGTCAATTCTCATAGTTGTGTGGCTATTTATCTCCTGGTTTTCTTGAGGAAATTTCAAAATAAAAACCTATATGGCTTTAAGGTGCACCACAGTGATAATGTAATATCTTAGGTCTTTGTATAATGATTGACATGAGCAAAGCAAATAACAGATCAATCACCCCACAGGGTCACTACTTTCCTTTTGTAATGAAAGCATTTGAAGCCCACCTCTTGGCAAATCTCAAATATGTATTGAGTTCTTTTTTTTTTGTCTTTTTGCAGACAGTGGTCTCCCTGTAGTCCATCTGTCCTGGAAACTCACTATGGAGACACAGTGGCTTGACCTCACAGAGATCTGCCTGCCTTTGCCTCCAGATGCTGGGAATAAAGGTGTGTTGCCACCACTTACCGCTGTATTGAAAATCTAAAACAACAACAACATATATATATCATAATTATTATATATATATAATATATATATTGTGTGGTGTGTGTGTGTGTAATCTTGTGTGTGTGTTTGTGTGTGTCATATATATATATATATATATATATATTCAAATTTACAAATTTGGGGCTGGAGAGATAGCCTAGCGGTTAAGTGCACCCACTGCTCTTGCAGAGGACCTGGGTTCAATCCCCAGCACCCACATGGCAGCTAAGAACCGTCTGTAACTCCAGTTCCAGGAGAACTCCAGTTCCAGGGGAATCCAAGACCCTCTTCTGACCTCCACGGCATTGCACAACACTGGTGCACAGACCTACATGCAGACAGTACACTCATACACATACAAAAGTAAATAAAATTTAAAAAATTTACAAATTCATATTAACATATTTACCATACATTAGTCAATATCTATGCATATATTCATATTACATGCAAATTTTAATGGGGGTAATTTCACCAGAGAAGACCATTCAGACACAAAATGAAGCCAGTTGAAACTTTTCAGTCAGCTATTGACTACACACATCTACATTCAGTGAAGGGTGTGTAGCCCTGAGTTATAGTTGGGAGGCGTTTTATAAATAAAAAAAAGTTTAAGTTACCAAGCTTAGGGGTGGTAAGCTCCTCTAAAAATTCTTATTCTCCAAAAACAAGTCAAGCATAAAGTACAGAAGCCATGCAAAATGAGTTATTTTCTAAGCAACAAGGTTCATCATGATTTGTTCTCCAAATCCTGCCCCATTTCTGTTGAATTAACCCTTTTTTATTTCCATACTTTGAATTAAGTTTTAACAACTGGGCTCAGCTGGGGCTCATGATATGGCATAGCTATGGATAATCTTGAGGTTCCTCACCACAAAATAATGCACAAGTGCATTATATATTTCATATCATACATAGAATGTATATATCTCTAACCTATATATGTTATAAACTATGATCACCATGGTACACATTATATTCTGATAAAACAAATGAGTTTGAATTCTTTGATCATCACTTTCCCATTTGTCTTCTCTATACATGAGTCCCTGACCACCAGTGTGGTATGCATTCCTTCATTTAAGAAATGAGATAAAATTGTATTTGTCTTTGTTTCTGGTTCACTGTATGTAGTTCAATTTTACCAGTGGTATAAATGACAAATTAATAGGTCTATATTTGTAGTGAAATAATGTTTATTCTTGTGTATGTGGATACTTCTGCGGCTGTAGGCAGAGGAAGTAATTTTTACTGGTACTGTGGATTTGAATGTAAGGCATTTCAGACAAAACCAGAAAAGAGCCTCACTTGCCCAGGAGGGGCATAAATAAAAATGAGATATATAGGTACATGGATGCAACTGAATTCATTATGTTAAGCAAAATAAACCAGTCTCTCAGAAATATAAATACTTTTGCATATATATATATATATATATATATATATATATATCCGTGTGTGTTTATGTTACAAAATAATAAATGGTATCCTAAGAGAGGGAAAAAAATATTCTCCCCCTGCATCCGTATTTAGGACCTCCAGTTCTACCAGTCAGTGTGTGAGGTGCAAAGTGAGTGGCTTCAGAGCATGGGAAGCCAGGCTCTGGGATTCAGGTTCAGGCACTGCCCCTTGTCTGTGAGATGTCCACTAACTACCCTGGATCAGGGAGCAGGTTCTCACACAGCTGACTTTCCAGGTGTCCTGACAAGGTGCCACCCTCCAATCTCATTCCCTGACTGAGTATGGCACATCAGGACTGACATCAAAGTGCTTGTCACTGGGACTTGTGAAGGGCAGGAGGATACCTTCCTCCCAAACTGCAGAAAGCCTCATGAAACTGCCACCTACTCCTGGTGAAGAAATTCTAAAATCCTCTTTGCCTTCCTGTTGAAGCTTCTGTAAGCCTCAGTTGAGTTCTGTGTGTTTACTCAGTTACAGATGGCCATCAGGATTTCTACTCATCTTCCCCTGGAAGATGATTTGTTTAGGCTGCTATATTGCCATGTTTTAGTGTGTGTTGCTCTGTGCCTATTTGTCTGTGTGTGAGCATACGCATTGATTTGTTATGTATATTCATATATTTTTCCGTGTGCCACTGGGCCCTTGTGCATCTATATGCCACCATTCTTCACATGTCCCTGTGGTTGTATATTTGCATATGTACACGGAGCCTCTCTATGTTTCTCTGTATATGTGGAAGTCCCTGTTTGTGAATGAATGCAGTTCTATGTATGTGCATGACGATCCTTTGTGTGTCTGCCTGCCTGTCTGCTGATTTATGATGTCAGTGATTTATGACACTGACACATTAGCTTTATTTATTTATTTTTATATTTTATTATTTTAAGTGTGTGTGTGTGTGTGTGTGTGTGTCTGTGTGTGTGTGTGTGTGTGTGTTGCCTGCACGTGTGTAGAGACACCTGTTTTGTGAAATGTCTTAGGAGGTCAGAAAAGAGCATCAGATCCCCTGGAACTAGAGTTACAGGCAGTTGTTATCTGCCTTTTGGGAACTGGGAATCAAACCCAGGTCCTCCGAAAGAGGATTCATGCTATTAACCACTGAGACAGCTTGTCAGCCATTCTTTTTTCTTTTCTCTTTTTTCTTTCTCTTTTTTCTTTTCTTTTCTTAAATAATGCTTTGCAAATTTCCAGACCATTGGGAAGTTATTTATATGAACTTACAGCAAGGGTAACAGGAAGCACAAGACTCAGACAATCTCAAACCACACACAAACACAGCACACAAGTGGGTAAGAGGTTAAGAGGCCTAGTCTTTCTGAGGAACTCTGGCAACCAATAACTACTGGGAGAGGGAGAGATGGTTTTCTTTAAAGAAAGTGGCCCAAGAAAGATTAAGCAGGCTTCAAAGGATGGGCTCACACCAGTGTTTTAACTTTCAAGATTCTCTGTCCCAGAAACTTTCCTACCTACCAATGCCATCTTCAACAATACTTTATCCCTAACTCCAAACGCATGGAACTTTCTTTACCTAGAATGAAGCAAGAAATATCAGTCCATGGTCCAGGAAGCCTGATATTATACATCATCTATCATACATATGCGCATATCCATGTCCTCTTATGACTCCTGCCAGGAATCAAGCCTCAGACAGATACTGCTGTCTGCCTTTGACTGGATTAAGAGCTATGTGGGACAAGGACACATCAGGTTTTCAAAGCAGCAGGCTTGTTGCCTGACAGCCTCTAGCCCCAACCCATCCCATCTTCATTTTATCTTCATCCCTATCTCCAAACTCATCACATAAGAAAGGCCACAAAAGTCACCACTTGCTCAAGATCACACGGGTGATAAAGACTAGAACCAAGACTCAAACCCATCATTGTCTGATAATAGCACTCCAGCTCTAAGCTTCTATGCTATGGCCTATATGAGCCTGTCTGCTGGTCCCTGTGCTGTTTGACCTCTGACTCTTTGGCCTGCTTACCCTTCAGGTCCAGCTTTGTCTGCTCCTCTACTGTTGGCTTCACTTGGACCTCAGCTAATCACTCTTCAGTCAGCTTTGTCTTCTCAGCTCAGAACTTTCCACCAGCTACTGGACCCTGGATACACTGCTGGCCTAGATTCACCAAAATGACAAACAGAAAGGGAAGAGGAGAGACCCCAGTTATGTGTTCTCCAGGCCTTTTGGGAAACATGGAGTTGTTTCTTTGCCTACATACACATGAATCTACAAGAAGGGTGAAATTGTAGACATTAAGGAATGAGTACTGTCCAAAAAGAATGCCCCATAATTGTTACCATGGCCAAACTGAGAGAGTGTAGTGTCATGCAGCATCCTGTTGGCATTGCTGCAAACAAGCAAGTTAAGGGCAAGAGTCTTGACAAGAGAATTATGCATGTGTGTAGTGAGCATATTGAGCACTCTAAGAGCCAAAACAGCTTCTTGAAACTTTTGAAGGAAAATGACTAGAAATAAAAGGAAGCCAAAGAGAAAAGAACCTGGGTTAACTGAAGTGCCAACCCACCCTGCCCAGAGAAGCACACATTGTGAGAACTAACAGGAAGGAGAGAAAGGTGCCAGAACTGCTGGAACCCATTGCCTATGCATTCATGACTTAATGTACAAGAATAAATAAAAGACCTAGACTGCTGAAGTATTTTGCTTAAATTGAAGTATGGTGTCTTCTCTCTGAAAGAAACTTGTAAAGTGATTGTTCTTTGCCTTAGTTAATTTTGTATTTCTTATTCAAGTTCAGCATTTTTCTTGCTAAGAAATGTGACTTAGTATGCAGCAAATGCATTCTGTTTGACTAGAAAATGACCCTATAATTTTATTTTTATTTATTATTTTATTTGTATGAGTGTATTGCTTGCATGTGTGTAAGTGCAACCACATTGTACAATGCCCTGAAAGTTAGAAGAGGGTATCCTATCCCTTGGAAATGGAGTTACAGATGGTTGTTAGCCACCATGTGGATGCTGGGAGTTTAACCTGGGTCCTCTGCAAGAACAGCTAGTGCTTTTAATTGCTGAGCCATCTCCCCAGATCCCCCATATAATTTAAAATATTTACACTAGTCTCAAGCTAGCTGCTTTAAATAAGCATGGGGAAAAGATGTAGAAAACTCAATGGAAGATAGTTATTGAGGTGAACCTCTAATCCCTAGCATTTGGGAGACTGGGACAGGAAGGTAAACCCAAGGCCAGTGTGGGGTATATAGCAAAACTCTGTCTCAAAGAGAACAGTGAAAATTGTATTAATAAGTGGCAAGATTTTTAGGATGAAGAATTTGGCTTGAAGCCTACTATGTAAAAATAGATTGCTTAAAGTACCTTGTATTAGGTATTGGTTGTGAATAGCTTTGAACATGGAATAGGACCCAACAGTAATATGAGTTTATCTTTAGCCTAATAAATACTACAAATCTTTAAAAAATAAAAAAGTTCTTACTGTCAGTCCCTAATCTCCAGAATAATGTAAATGAACAGACCAGAGCAAGCATGCGCAACATATATTAGGATGAATATATAGTTCCCCTATACACACAGTGTTTACAGAAATGTTGGTACCTGACTTTTTGCATTTTGAGGACTTGCATGCACAATAACTTCTTTTTATATACCTTCTTATAAGCAGAAGTATAGTCATTATACATATGAGGAGTTAATTTTATAAGATTCTCTAACATATGTTGTTAAAGTCCTATAAACCTGATAAATGATACCTTGGAAAGAACTAGGGAAGGAATCAATGCATCTTCTAGGTCTAGCTCATTTAGATGGACTGCAGTGCAGTAGTGTTTCTAAAAATAGGCAGAAATTTGCTGTGCTTGGTTTCAATGAAAGAACAGCTTTGCTATTTACTTGTTTTCTGTCAGTGATTGAGCATGTTTGATGAAATAATAAATGTCAAATTGCTCTCCATTCCTATTCCTAGGTGGCCTTTTGCATGAACTGATGAATAAGAATTATCAAGATTTTAAATGTAAGATGTAGCAACAGTTTCTTCTGTTTCTTATAATATTTTTCAATAGCATCACTTGAGATGCTTGGTTTCAAGAAGTGCCTATTCATTGATTCTGTAGCAACAGTAGTGTTTTCATACACCTGCTCCACATAAAGTTGTTTTATTAACTTTTCAGCTTTCACAGCCTATCCAAGAGACTCTGATAATAATGTTTCATTGTTATTCATTGGTAGAAAAAATAGTTGGTGAGGACAAAAGACCCAGCCCCCGCCCCCTCCAAAAATGTAGGCCTTGGAGATTTTCAGAGGAAGGATTATCATTTAAATCCTTTATCTTATGTGATTTATTGTTTCTTTATTGTCACTGACTTGGGAGCACAGTCTGTACCCCTAAGAAGCTAGGTTTGGCTACCCACCCTTGAAATGTCAATTAAAAGAGTCAAATTAAAAGAAAAAAAGAGAAAGGGGAGATTTATTCAATATGATCACTGTCAATGTGACAATTGGGAAGAGGGGCAAAGTGATCCAGTGACCACTCTTCCTTTAAGGTCCTGAAATAAGATTGAAGTAATAGAGGGTCAGGACCATACAGATCTAAGTGGGCCTGGTCAAGATGTCGTTGCACCCATCCTTGGCCTTAATTCTCTGAGCTTCAATTTTTCCAGCAGGATTGAATGACAAATTCTCTTCAGTTGAGTGTTGATTTAAATAAATTATTATCCATACCAAGTCTAGCTCTACTTTATTTAAAATGATTTTCTCCCTTGGGTTCATTTCTTTTAATGCATTTTAAAACTTAAATCAAAATCAACAATCTTGTTTCATTTTTTGGTAGTTATTCTGTCCCCCGAGGTCAGGCTATTACAAACCTCTCATTATCGCTTTCTATTTTGATAGTACCTTGCTTTTCAATTTGATTCCATTGCTGAGAACATTTATATGCTCTTGATCTCGGCGCATGAGTGCTCATTTATAGCGAATTGTAAAAACAAGAAGTGCTCTTTGGTTGATTCAGGCAGTGGTCCAGAGTGTTCAGCATTTTCAGTCAGTTCTCACCTACTGCTTTTCTATGTGGCACAAACAGGAGCTTGAATAAATATTAAGCCAATTATTTTGACTACTTTTCCCCCAGGTATAAAAATTATATGGCTAAAAGTTCTTTAGTATTCTTGAAATCTTTGGACCTTATGAGGACTCAAATGTTTAGTCAGGCTTTCATTTACACTTTTTGATATGTGCTGGCTCCAGCCAGTGGGAAGCCAGATCACCTGTACTCTACTCAGTCTTCAACCTTAATGACACAAATTTTTTGATTGCAGAATTATTCAAACAATCGAATCATCCTGTAGGTGTCTCCAGGAGATAGGGGGTCTCCTTTGCAAGTTCTTGGACTCATTAATGAAATCATTTAAAACCTGACTCAGAAAGGAACTGGAGGAATTTATCAGAGTCAGAGAAAACAATAGGGCATGCAAGATGGAGATCTTGGCAGATGCCAGAAGGAGGGAGATGGAAAGGAACAAAAGAAAAAATATTATACTTTCTGAGAAGTCCAAGAAATCAGAAAGGCTCAACCGGAAGTAAAAGCCTTTGAGCAGCTGAATAGTGATTGCCTGGCTTTAGAACAGTGAGTATGCTCTGAGGGTCAGCAAATATACACACCAGACTTCAGCCCAGGCCATAGTACCTGCAGCAGCCCTCCGCTCTCCACAACTTCATAGGTGTTGGAGGGTGCTCAACTGCAAGCCTGCTTGTGAGGCTATAATTTCTTAGGAAACTCCCCACATACCAGGATTTCTGAAGTGAGGTTGCCAAACTCAGGACATCAAAGAGCTACCAGCGGTTACCAGTGGCAACACATCCCTCCATAACGCCCTTTCCTTGTTGTCTGATGGGGAATTAGAGACTGCCTGGCAGGAGGCTCATGCTGTGAAATCTTTCCCTTCTGCTGAGACCTATTAAAGGTCCCGCTCTCCTGCCTCTTGGCCCTGATACTCTCTTCAGGGGCCCAGCTATGTTGTTTGTTTTTGCCACTGAGGTTTGAGCTCTGGAGTCTGCATCATGCTCTTGCATGTCTGTTTGCCTGTGAAATTAACTCTTCCAATAAAAGCCTCACCCTAAATTATGTGTCCCTGTTGAACCTGACACTTAAGACTTTTCATCAGACTTAGAATTCTGGCTCCTATCTGGAAAAGCAAGATGGAGAAATGGGGAAAGGAAAATGTTAAACTTACTGAGGTGGAGCTCTGTAAGTGGCAGTTAGCAAGGGAAGGATTTTTGTGGGTCTCTAAGTTCATATTTCACTAAGAGGATAGTTATTCCTCCTATTTTTCTCATAATGCCTTCAGGTATTCATTCTCAAATTTTACTTTTTGGTTGGTCTTTAGTTGTAAAAGAGGATTTCTACTTGTAGTATGTCTGGCCAAGGAGAGCACGTGCAATCTCCAAAAAAAAAAAAAAAAAAAAGGTATTAACCACTGGATATCATTCCTGAAGTGAGTACTAACCATAAACCATGCCATTTGTGTTACAGAACAACAACATGGTAGTAATCATATGTGCCAAAAGAGATCCTGGAGAGATGAGCTTCCTCAATCAAGCTGTGAAGAAAGGATGTTATCACCCGTGGATCACATCATTTGTCTCTTTGCTGTTGCTATTGTTTGTTTGTTTTTGGTATTTTGAGACAGGGTTTCTCTGTAGCCCCAGCTGGCCTGCAACTCACTATGTATAACAGTGTAGCCATAAACTCACAGAGATCTGCTTGCCTCTGCATCCTGAGTGCTAGAACTAAAGGCATGCACCAGCACACCCTGCAGTTCATTTCAGTTGTTACAGAAGATTTGGGACAGATATGTGTACATCCCAAATGATGCCTGGGAAATGGTAAATAAAAATGCTCATTTCTCTTCGCTGTTCTCCTGCCTTTAATTACTTGTCACGGGGACCAGTATCACCCCAGTCTTCTTTTACCACACAGGTTGCCTCCAGAGATCCAGCCTTTTCACTGTCCCTGAGTGAAAGACTCGTGTGGGCCTGCATGCCATCCCACACACTCCTTTAAGGCAGGGTGTTTAATTTAAAAAATCGCGTTGACAATCTATCTGAGGTTGGGTATTTGTTGTCTTTTACGATTTCAGGCAAAGGGACTCTTAGAAATAGGAATAGAGAAGCTCTGTTCCTTGGGTCTCCTCCAAAGGGATCCCATTGTGGCTATCTCCTCCAGGTTTGGTAGGGCCTGGTGTGGGAGTATCCTGTGCCTTTCCCATGTTGTCCCTTCGTCGTCGTGTCCCTGGCATATGGATTTCCCTTTTGTGGTTCAAGTCACAAACGACTTTTCACTATATTAGCGGATGGTTTTGCTTGCCTCCTTCCGTTTTTTTTTTTTTTTTTTTTTTTTTTTTATGGTGTATTGACTTGGCTAGGTTTCAGGTTTTCAGTTTTGTGTATATATTGGATGTTGGAAGCCTAAGTTAGTCTTCTCTTTCTGTTCTGAAGGTTCTGGCCTGTAGATCAAAATCGGTGTTAAGCTTTTTTGGTTCTTTACATGTCTTATTGTACTTTTGGAGGAAAAAAACACATTTGTTATGAATAACATATATCATCTGATTCTTTATTATTATATATTTTTATTGTTATTAAACTTTTTCCATATATCATACATCATTTCTCAATAGAATTTAGAGTCACTTCCCTTTCCATACCGCCCACCCCACCTGGAAAAAACACATTTTAAACAATATATTGCAACAACTTTGGTTGTCACTTTTACCTCTTTTGCTCTGATATTATTATTTGAGTTTTTATTTGTTTAGTGCCTAGTAGGATTATTTTGATGATGTCTATTCCCTGTGGCTGACATCATGAAAACTCTGATGGTTCTTGTTTCCTTGTTTACACCTTCTTGGCTTGCCTATGCCCATTGTTACTCAAGGATAAGTGTTGTTTCATTATGCCTCTCTTTGATTATCTCTTTTCTGACCACAGGCAGTTATTAATCTCTATTCATTACTAGTTATTGAATACATTGCTCAACAAATTGATCCAATTAAATTCAGGTTTCCTTGAAGGGATAATATTTTAGGCTGTGCTTGAGATCTTTCTGACCGCTACAGGGAATCTCCTTAAGTCTCTTTATCCTTGATTATTTTAGTAAGCTAGTTTCCCTATTACTTTAGATTTTAATGATTCTATTTCCTTCTTACTGCTTCTAACAACAGACTCTATTATTTTGGAGAGTATCTTAAGCTTTGACTTCTTTATACACCGTTGCAAGTTGATTCATTCTCCATAGGAAAAGATGTACAGCTATTTGACCTATGGCTTGTTTTCTTCCTGGGAAAAGTTTCTAAGATGTGGATCCTGATCTGGGAAGGGGGAAAATGATTTTGAGGGTGAGACTTGCCTTCCAAAGTCTAGCCAGAATAACTCCATCTTGCTGCTGACACCACTTAGCTGTTCTATGTATCAAATGCAGTGACATGACCTCTTCTTTCCAAGGTTGGATGTTATCTGCCAAACTCAGCAGAATCTCTGATAAGAGTAAAGACAGATTACATGTGAATTTGTAGCTCTCTGAATCTGTTTTTATATATACCTTGTTCTCTGAGTCTGTAGTTGCCACCTCTACAAATACTACATAGCACCCTGAATTCAGACTTACATCTGTTCTGCTATAGACTTAGATCTATATACGGTAAGAACATGATAAGCAGGGTTGGGGGAGTGGTTGCTCTCACATGGCAACCTTCAGAATCAAAAGTCATCCAGTGGTCTGTAAGCAATGCCAAGTAAACTCAAATTACTCAATAACATTAAATTCTATGTTTGGGATGTTGGCATCATCCTAGTTTGGCGGCCAGATGTTAAAGTATAGGTCTCCCTGAAAAAGTCATGAGCATGTGATATTCTCAAAAAATGACACTTACTTTAGGAGGTGTGTACTCATAGAAGGTACTAGAGATAGTGGCTTGGTTTGGCATGGAGGGAATAGAAATGAGACCTAGTCAAGAATGCAAGAACAAAGCTAAGGATTGGCTTAAAGCTTTAATTAATGCATTTGTTTTTAAGTGTAGGGGAGTCAGCACAAACGAAATAGGAGATGGCACTGTTCTGTGAAGAAAGTGAAAGCTATGTTTTTAATTGATTTGCTGAGAATGACTAACAGTGTCCATACTGCCCTAAGTACTTCAGATGCTTCAGATATTTAAGTTTCTACTTCTCTAAGGTATTCTCCCCTTTCTTCTTTTCCCATTTCTTTTCNTTTTTTGGTCTTTTCGAGACAGGGTCTCCCTGTATCTACTGCCTCTTTATCAACTATGTGTTCATTTTCCAGTTCCAGAAACTCCTCTTTGGTCAGTTCTTCAGAAAAAGCTTCTAGTGGTTCCAATGTGCTATCTTCATCCAGCTCAACTGCAGCCTTGTTGATAGTTTCCTTACTTTTTAAGTTTTATGTTGAGCATCCATACATTTCATACAATGGTTCCTAATCGAATTTAGACACCACCCTCCATGTCCCCCCACCCCAATCAGAACTCATGCACTGTATCATCCATGATAAGTCTTACCGAGTCAAGCTTTTTAAGACCCTCTTTAAAATGTCTGGAAAAATGGACCATGTGATAATTAGCGTTGTCAAATTGCCAGACTCTAGAATCATCTGGCAGATGGGCCTCTGAGCATGCTTGTGAGAGATTATCTTAGTTTAATTCATTTAGATGGGAAGACCCACCAACTCTGGATGTCACCATTCTCTGGATGGGATTCTGGACTATATATGTGGAGAAAAGGAGCTGAGCAGTAACATGCTAATTCATCCCACTCTGTTCCTGATTGTGAATGTGATGTGAACAGCTCCTTCACACTTTTACTGCCTTGATTTCCCTGGTATTATGGACTGTGTAACCATGAAACTGTGATCTAATTAAACCCTTTCTCTTTAAAAGAAAGTGTGAGAGTGACAGAGAAAATCTCTGAGCATTGGCTCTTCCAAAGAAGACTGAGGGACCAATATTCCCAGAAGTTTTGTGTCTAGGTTAATTGCAGCCTACTTCCTGTAAATTAAGGATACATAATGGATGGGCGGTTCAACATCTACACTGCATTCATTTGGAAATCAGGGTCAGAAAAGAGTAGTTTGGTGTGGGTCATCCCATTTATTACCACAGTGAGCCATGTAGAAAACATGCACAGGAAAGCACAGGACAGGCAGAGAGCTTTATTCAAAGATGGCCAGGTTTTATAGGCAATGTGATTTCATTTCCCAGAGCCAAATCCTACACTCCATGGGTGTGGCCAGGGAGGTCTCATGGCTCCTTGGAGGCAATATGCACTGGCAGCACTGGTTAGAATGCTAGCCCATTCCTATCTAACTTAATTTTCCCACAGTTTGGAGGAGTAGAAATGTGAATATCCTATGCTTTTTAGAGAACTGGAGGAAGAGAAAACCCTGTTGTGGCATAGATTGGACTTTCTTCTGAATGGACTGGCTCTGGCCATCAGACATCAGATGCCTCTGGAGATGATGCTTTTGAAGGAGAGGTGGAGCCATGGATCCAGCAACCCCTCCCAAGCAGCCAGGTCACTTAGGGGGAGGGACTATGGGCTCATCAGGTGAGAGTGCTAGTGGGTGGCTCTCCTTCTCTCCCACTGGTGCAATGTTGTGCATACCTGCTGGGGGTCCCAACCATAGGAATGTGAGGGAGCATGCCCAAAGGACAATGCAAGTGATTTTTTTCCCCATTCATTCTCTAGAGAAACCCATTAAACTCACTAGACCTCCTATACTGAAGTTTTTCAAGAATCTGTTCCTTGGTCCAGATTTGGGCACAAAGTGGGTGGGGAGGAGGCAGGGTGCCAAGATGGCTGCCGAATCCTGCTGCTTTTCAATGAGCATTGTGTTGCACTCCTGGGAAGGAAAAGTTTATGCTACAACTTGGAATATTCTAGCAGGATAGACAGAGTTGCAGATGATTTTGGGAAGAGTGATCGAGTTCCCTCTGTTATGGGGGAAGACACAGGTAACAGAAGTGAAACTGGATGAGGATACAGAGGAAATTTTGAATTTTCTACATAGGGTTGTCAGGTGTATTGGCAGCCATATGGATTATACAGTGGATTTTAAGATGCAGAACTAAAGTGAAGCCATCTATGCAGATAAAGGTGATAGGAGAAATTCCCAGTTGGCAATTCACTTCTAGGTGGTACAGAGTGGCATGCCTAAGTGAGCAATGGAGTCCACAACATGATTATGGAGATTTTTTTAATAAAATATAATAAAAAGTTTATCCAATGGAGAAGCATAAAACAAAAGAAAACAAGTGATTGTTATGCAACCCATGCTGGCCTTAAATCTGTGAGCTTCCTTTTTGAGTCTCCTGAGAACTGTGGTTACAGGCTACAAACACTTTTAAACCCACTTTCTATGTGGTAGCCCATCTCATTCAATGTGAGTTCTTGGATCTCTTTCTTTCTTCCATGGTAACATTTTAGTCCACCATGACACGATTTGAACTTGACATCCTCTCATGGGCCCTCCTTTGCCTGGTCTCTTGGTGGGATTTTACTTGGTTCCTCACTTGGAACTTAGAACACTCATTCATGAGGAGTAGCTTAAATAAAGCAGAAGGTGTACAGCCAGCTTTCTGAGCCCTGGGTATGGCGAACCTAGGGCAGGAATTGCAGCAAACCATGGCTGAAGTAGCCTGGACCTTACTTTATGTTGTTAAAGATTATCCCAGACAGAAGTGGCAGCCTACAGGGATATATATTGAAAATTTAAGGGAGAAATTAGAGCAAGAAAAGAATAAGAGGCTGCCCCCCTCAGTATTTGCCACTGATCTTGCCAGTAAATTGCATAAAAGAGAAAAAGAGGTAGAAGCCTTAGCCTGTCACTTTTATAGCTAGGGGACCAGAAGGGGAAGAGATCCCAGATTAGATCAATGATACAGGGTTCATCCTGGGATCCAGGGGAGGAGGCAGATAGTGATGAGGGAAGGAGTGACCTAGGAAAAGTGCAAAATGCACCTTGGGTTTAACATTTAATATAAAGAAAGGAAAAATCCACGTTTCAGCATGCTGATAGTAGTCTTAACAATGGCCTAGTACAAGAAACAAAGGCAATCAGAGAAAACTCAGCACTAGAATTCTTGAATTTGGGATAGGCTTTCAAAGAAGCAATAAAGGATCACCTAACCACCTGGCTTGTGAGGCTATGAGACATGGGGGCATATGGAATTATTTTAAGTGTTGCAGAAGCAGAAAAGCTGAGCAATATAACCACCCATCCCTCCTTCAGACGTAGGCTGTATAACCCAAGGCAGCACAGGAGAAATCAGTCTCTGATGGGCTGGCCTGCACAACATATTAGAGATACTTGGTCATCACCAATGGAGGTTTCCATGAATACCAGGGGGTGGAGGATGATAGGAGAAGGGCAGGAACTACTGAAAGATCTAGGTATGAGGAAAGCAATATATAGTGACCAGTTCATGGGGCCAGATAAGACCGTGTTTCCAGAGATTTAAGAAAAAATCTTGATTGAACAAGATTGGTATGGTGCTTTAATGACTGTGTTGAGTCCCTTGACGGAACAGAATCTTTGAAAAGTAGGAATTGCTTTCTCAAATCTAAGTGACCTAGACTGGTATGTAAATTATGTCTGTAAAAGAGTAAAACCACTTAAAGGTGATACAAAAAGAATAAAGCAGATAAGGAAGTCCAGTTGGATTACTTGAAGGCAAATTCTGTACTAAGGACACCCTGGAAGGCTTTAAAGCCCAAGGAACTGTTTACAAAGGTATACAGAGGATAAAACCTGTCCTGGAGTTAGATAACACCTCACCCCCTAGATTAAACTAACTAAATTAATGCCTCTTATCCAAGCTATTATACCTGATATGGATCATAGGAGACAATAATTGGTACAAATAGATAAAATCTCCCCATGCTATGTTAGGCATGGTTTGTGTTTAATTTTATATATAATGTTAATGTCTATTATAATGTCTATTATTGGTTGCATGCAGGAAGCAGATGTTAAGCCCCTATATATGTTGAAAAGGTGGCATGACGTTAGCATAGGAAAGAGATCCTACTGGGACCCGGCTACAAACTCTCTGCTACTCAACAGTTGACTTTCATAGTGCTAGAGAGTGCTATGCAGATGGCTAGGAGAAATGGTCCCTGAAGTTTTACTACAGACCTCGCATGCTGCACTGTCAAATGCCAAACAAGGTGTTCCTGCTGGTACAATAATGTCAGTCTAGTATATGTACACCTAGGAAAATTCCAGTTGGATTTAGGGACTGCTCTCTGAGGACAAGCACACAGATGATACCATAAGGCAAATTGACCTGTAGTGGCAGGGAACATTATAGGCTCCAATAGAAAAGCCATTGCAATTGTTTTGTTACAGGACTGTGATGCCCCTGCTAAGATACCATCCAACCATTTATGTTTGTGCCCATAGAATGGGTTGTCGTAATGGTCAGTGTTAATTTAGATGTCCATGCTTCTTTGTATTTGTGTTTTATTAGTAAGAAAAATATTCCTGAAATAAACCAAAAGTCCTTTGGAAATGGAAGATGGACAAATCTGAGAACTTGATGTCTTTTTTTGTTTTGTAATTTTTTGAGACAGGATCTCCCTTTAGTCACATCTGGCCTAGAGATCACTCTGTAGACCAGGCTGGCCTTGAACTCACAGAGATCCACTTGCCTCTGCCTCCTGAGTGCTGGGATTAAAGGTGTGCACCACCATGCCCGGCAAGAACTTGATGTCTTAAGACAGAGAAAAAAATAGATCATCTTACCTTTCTCTCCCTCCCTCCAAGGGCCAGGTACTGTAGCAGAAGAAGCAGATGTGGACAGATTATAAGGACCAAAAGAAATGGGGGTGGTTGTGGCATAGATTAGACTTTCTTCTGAATGGACTGGTCCCTAGCCATCAGACATCAGAGGCCTCCAGAGATAGTGCTATTGGAGGAAAGGTGGAGCTATGGATCCAGTGACCCCTCCCAACTAGCCAGCTCACCTAAGGAGAGGGGCTAAGCCTTCATAAGGTAAGAATGCTAGTGGGCGTGTCTCTCCTGCTAGTGCCATGTTGTGTGGAACTGCAGGGGTCCCAGCCCAGGGAACATGAAGAGGATCACCAAAAGAACCCTGTAAGTGTTGATTTCTCCCATTCACTTTGTAGGGAAACCCATTAAAATCTCTAGACTTCCCTAAACTGAAGCATTTCAAGAGTCTGTTCCTTGACCTGGCTCTGGGCCTGAAGTGGGGCCAAGGAGGAGGCAAGGCACTGCTGTCCTGGGAAGGAAAATGTTCTGTGATACACATTTAATTGGCTGTACTAGCCTTGACTCTTTCTAAGGAGAAGATGATATGGCCTCTGGTTCAAATAATACAGTATCTCATTATTTTTACTGAATTTCAATAGCTATTTCTTAGATAAATACATATTTGCTTGCCATATGACCTTAAGATTATTTCAAAAGAATTTAAATAGCTAGATTTGGAAATAATTTGTTGTACAAGCTCAAACCAGACAAAAGTCCAGCATAGAAGGGGGAAATGGGTAAGAAGTCCCAACCTTAGCTGAGAAACTGATGACTACTGGGAGAGGGAGAGTCAGCTTTCTTCAAGTGAGTGATGCCAGATAGGTTGACCTTGCTCCAGTGGTTGACTTCACACTAAGAGACATTTGGGCACACAAACTTGGCTCAGTAGGCCTTAACAGATATGACAGAATGATTGAAAACTAGTGGGGTCCTAGGAGATAGGGGAGGAGGTCTAAATATGATCAAGATGCATGAAATTCACAAAATCTCAATAAAAAATGGAGAATACAAAATGTGCAGATCATTTTTGTTATAACACATAAGTATGGGAAATGTGAAATATAATATTATTGCATGATGATTCAGGCAGTTTTCACTTCTTCTATTAAAATGCCAAAATACACATATGTGTACAAGGGCAAATAATAATTTTGTACACTAAGTGATAGTTTGATAAGAAAAAATGCTTGTAAGAAAGCCGTAACAACCGCAGCTTGAGTGCCAGTACCCATGTAAAAATCTGGGCATGCCCTTGTAACCCTAGTGCTGGGTATTGGATACAGGTATTGATAGCTGGGCTCACTGGACAGTGGGCAGAATCTAATCAGAAAGTCCCAGGTCCCAGTGAAAGACCCTGTATATGAAAGCATTATGGGCTGGGCATGGTAGTGCATATGGATCTCTGTGAGACTTAGGCCAGCCAGGTCTACCTAGCATATTCCAGACTAGTGTGGGCTATGGGGAAGACCCTATGTCAAATGAAAAAAATCATCATCAGCTGCTGTTGGGTGAGGGAGAATATATCTTTAAGGGAGTGACTCTTGATAGGCTGACTAGACTTAAGTGGATGAACTTGGACCAGGGACATGTGGGCACAAATGTTTAAGTAGATAGGACTTAACATATATGACAAAAGTCATGAAATCCAGTGGAGGGGGTTGGGATGGGGGAAAGGGTTTAAATTTGATTAAGATCAATCGTGTGAAATGTGCAAAAACTCAATAAAATATTTTTTTAAAGTAAAAGCAACAGGATTGACAGTTCCTAAGGAAAGACAACTGAGGGGTTTGAGCTCTGTATTCTGCATGTACCCACATACCATTTACAAGTTCAAACAACATACACAGAAGTATCACACACACTCCCATTAAAGTAAGAGTAATTCTTACCATTTTAGTTAGAAAGATTTTAAAACTCTGTACACTATCACACCAGAAGTAGCACTTTTATGTATATTATTAAGTCCATTCTACCTCTTGAAAATGGCAACAGCACATTGAGGTCTTTAATCCATCTGGAGTTCAAAGCACAAAAGCCGGATGAAATAACAATTGATTCCCAGGTCTCCTAATGTTTGGGTAGGTATTTTTCATTCTAAGTAGTATTCAATTGCCTGACCTCAAATATCCCTGTTACTGAAATGTCTTGCAAAGTGTACTCTCAAGAGCTATCATTATGTGGCTACATTTTGCTACTGACATAGGAATGTCACCTCCATAACACAAGATTCAGTTCCTTCCTGATGGCATTGATATACACAAAACAGGTAGAGAATCCATGCAGTGCATTTGTCAGGAAAGGACCCTGTCAATTTCTTGAGCTCCATGTTTTTAAGTATTTGTAATATATATGTGGAATCAGGGAAATTACAGCTAATGAATACCAGCATTAGGGCATTGACAATGAGGAAAATGCATATGTATCTAGGCACATGATTTGCATAAATTAGCACAAAACACCAAGAGAACTCCATAGGTCAACAGGGAAAAGGTGGAGAAAATATTTAACAGACCCCCCCCACCTGCAACATTTGTGTAACTTACAAGGCTCAAGATAAGACTTCAATTGGACATTTTCATGACATCTACTTAATTATTTGAAATGTTTCAGTCATACTTGTTAAAATAAAGATTATGTATCTGTTACCAGTGATTTGGTCTGGGCTGGATGTTTCTAGGTTCTTGCCTTCTTCTCCAAAGAACTGAAAATAAGAGGTCATATAAGTTTGCAGACAAGGAAAATAATACTATTGGAGCAAAGAGATAGTATAGATTATAGATACATTGTTAAGACCATATCAGTGGGCCACATCAGTGAGAGCATTCAAGGGCTCCAGGATATAACCCGAGGTTTCTTTATATGGATCGAAGGGAAAGAGGGATTGGTTATTAATGTTGTAGTTTTGGTGGTTTTCTATTTTGATTGATAGATCAGATTAATCATTTCTCTACTGTACATGTCCCTTCCCATAATGCATCTGATTTTAAGAATATGGATGCCCAAGTATTCATAGGCATATTATGGTAAATGTAGAATTTTCCCTAAAGGTTTACTGGAGGACAAAATTTGCCTTATTGCTTATTTCAGGGTGGATCGGGTCTTCTACTTTTCATATCCCAATATATTGGGAGCACACTTCAGTAGAAACTTTCTAAATTTGATTGCTATGTAGGTTAGGGAACATTAGACTAGTGTTCAGTGATGGAAGTATGTATAGGCTAACACATACTGAGGTTGTTTAGAGAAGGGCGAGTTTGCATAGTATATGCAGGCAAAGGAATTATTCTTCAAAGTGCATTATTACAAAACGGGGAGGGTGTGAATAAGCCAAAACCAGATAGGAGTTGCCTGCCACAGCTGACCGTTGAGTATTCTTACTCACTTGGCCTACTGTCAGTCTCGACAGTGTACTGCTTTATAACATGCCTTATTGCTTCCCTTAAAATAAAGTTATCTTGTTGTTTTTCAAATCTGTGTGAGTACTTATTTTCAGTTCTTTGGATAAGTGGCCCACAACTAAGACATATCTGACCTTGGCCTGGACCACTGGTAGTACTTCTCCCCTACTAAATACACCTTTTCTGAAAGGACAGGTTTGATTTTAGATACTTAGATTGCTCTACTTTCTATACTCAATGTCAGAATCTCTACCATCATCCTTCTATACTCTTAGCCCCAGATAACCCTATGATCTACTTTTTTCACACAGTTTCCACCCCCCTATCATGACAGCATGCGCCAATATGCATGTGAACACTTCAGGACATAGTTCTACATGTACAGCCACTCCATACCCAGCTTCATCAAACAAACCAACCATAAATGAATTATAGATAGACATTTCATAGTTAGGGCACTGCTAGTGGGACAAGTGTACATCAGGTGTCTCCAATCAAGTCATGTTTGTAGCAAGAAGGAACGCAAGCTTCCAAGGGAAGTCTGAAAGGCCCATGGGTAGAAAAATAGATTAAATATTTAATAAAGCTGCATTACTCTTCTGGTTGCTGTGAAAAATATTTTAAATGAATTAAATAATTTGTTTTATTTGTTTTATTTTATGTTTGTGAGTGTTTTGCCTTCATCCATAATTGCATCCAAGTTGCATAATGCCCATGGAAGCCAGAAGAGGGAGTTGGATCCCTTAGAACTGGAGTTATAGATGGCTGTTAGTCTTCATGTGGGTGCTGGGAACTGAGCTCAGGTTTTCTACAGGAGCAGTTAGTGCTCTTAACTTTGAAGCCATCCCTTCAGCTCTTCCATCCCCAATATTAAAATTTCTAAAGTCACAGTTCAGTTAAATCTGTACTTGAATTAATGGAGTTATTAAATAGTCTATTCTTATTAACAATTACAAGGGCTGAATTAAGAAAAAAAGTGAATATCTAATCAAGTGTTATGTAAAAGCATTTGGTTTTTGCTCTAGCCTTCTCTATGTATTGCACAATAGTTAAAAGTCCTGGACTAGTGTAACTTACCTTCATGGTGTTTAACAAACATACTTGAAAATTTATAATAATATGCTCAGAGGGATTTAAAGGGACGATATTTTGCCCCTTGCCATACAAGATCAACTAGGTCTTAGGGGACTATGGAACATCGCTCAGAATATCCTGTATCTATGGTGATTCACCTGTTCACTTTTACAGAAAGGACAGGGTGGCTTCAGAAGTTGGACTTTAGACAGTGTCCAGTCTACAAAGAGGAGGGTAAAATCAAATAAAAAAAAATCTTCAGTGCTTCCAAACAAATCCATGGTCAAGTAAGGTTACTGACTTCTCCTCACATAGATGGAACAGGTAATACAAAAGAAAGATAAAAAGAGCCAAAGTCTCCTCCCAAGCCTATGGGAACCCTGAGGACATCAACTGACCTTGATATTAAATAGAAATTTTTATTTTTGGTCCGATACATGGTCTTAAACATCCAACAAGAAAGTGTAACACCAAATCAATATGACTGGTAAGTTTTTTGACAGTCCAAGGGTCTAAACCCTTTGAACATTA
Organism: Rhizomys pruinosus; assembly: GCA_009823505.1. NCBI lineage: Eukaryota > Metazoa > Chordata > Mammalia > Rodentia > Spalacidae > Rhizomys > Rhizomys pruinosus. Next base: position 559,202 of record VZQC01013712.1, read on the forward strand.
GGCTTTACCATATAAAATGTTATTTAGACAGTTATTTCTAATGATTTTCTTCTTATAAGGAAAATTCTGCTCAAATATCAGACTTCACAACATGGATCAATTTAACATTACAATGCCTACCTGCCAAAAGAGACAGGTCCACTACTGTTTTAACCTAAATAATAAATGATGGATACATTTATTTTCTTTATCTTTCTCTAGAATACATCTCATAGGGACCTGACACTGTGATTCGGGCTACTGCAACAACTATCAAAATGCCTTAAACCACATCCAGCATCCATCACTATCAAGTCCAGCCTTGGAGTCCCCCACCCAAAATCTCAGAACCTAATAGCTGGATAAGGAGATTCTAATGGACATTAATTTGGATATTAAAAATATATCATCTGTTCCCTGCCTAACACTTATAATGGGACTGATTCTCTGGAATACACCTTTTACCTCCCCTGAGGCCCAGCTGTTGTCCTCACTCAAGACACTGTACTGGGTATCCAGGTCTTGATGTTGGATCTTTCCCATTACCAGGCATGAAGAGGTTGTCCATTATTTTTCTATTAATCTTCTACAGCCCCAGTGTGCCTTCAACTATGCTCTAATTGAAGTTCTGGAAACAAAAAAATCACATTCTAGTAATTTCAAATAAAGTAATAGAAAGTACTGTAATAACTAAACTAATATAATCCTCAAACTAAAATATGTGATTATGTCTTAGAAAATAAATTTGAAACTAGATGTATACTATAATTTTTGAATCTTATTTACTGACAAAACCGTACTACTAGTTTCAACAACAATGTGAAAATTATTGCTCTTCTAGACTGTGGATTTGCCACTCACTTCCTTTCCAAATTCCCCACCTATACAAAGTTTTTCAGTATAATCGTACTACTTCTTTAAGAAAGCGATGCTAATAATATATTTTGTAAATGAGAAAAATGAGGAGAGTGAAACCACTAAAACCTTTATTTTATTTATTTTTGTTTCCAATTAACTTTTTACTGCATTCAACAACAAGAACAAAATACTAAAATTAAATTTCCAAATAATTCATTATTTGATTTTAATAATAAATTCTTTTTGTAAGCTTGGCAATATTGCATAATCGACAGTCAAATATTTTCTTTATTGAGGTTTTGTGCTTTTCATGCAAGATTTCTTAATCAGATTTAGATGCATTCCTCCTTCCTTGGCCCCCACCCTGCCAGAGCTCATGCATTCTGCCCTACATGTCTTGCATATTTTTTCAGTCTTTTTTGAATTTTTGGGTGAAGACGTTTATTGTTTTGAGCAGATGTTGACTATTTTAGTCAGTTCTTTGAGTCAGTCTTTATTGTTGTTCTTTCCAATTTCTATCACTCCAAAATATGTATATATACATTCCACACATATACCAAAATTATAATGTCTGAAAATAAACTGTTGGTCAATTCTAAAACATGTTTAGGGATTAACGTTTTGACAGTAGATTTGCATGCAAGTAAAGAAAAAAATTATTATTTTTTGCTTTTAATTATTTTATTTTATTTTTTAATTTTAAGCCAACTTTTATTGAGGCTTTGTGAATTTCATACAAAATTTCCAATCAAGTCTAGACCCATACCCCATTCTTTGCCCCCCTCCCTACCAGAGCTCATGCATTCTGCCAAACATGTTAGAAAAAAATCATTATTTTTTATTCCTACATTACATAGCTAGTTGATTGAGTAGCATCAGGTGTAATATTTACTAAAAAAGAATGGAAAAAAAAGAGGGAAAGAGGAATTATTCAGTTTGCCTTATATAGAGAAATTTGGTGCTAGCATCCACACATGAGGGATACCATTCGTCATTTGTATTTCTGGGACTGTGTTACTTTATTTAGCATAATGGCTTCCAGTTCCATTCATTTACCTGCAAAGTTCATGGTGTCATCTTTCTTTACTGCTGCATAGAACTCCATAGTGTAGATGCACCACATTTTCTTTATCCACTTGTTGGTTGAGGGACATTTGGGTTGCTTCCAGCTCTTCACTATTGTGAAGACAGCTGCAATAAACATAGATGTGCGTGTATCTCTGCAATAGGATGAGTCTTGTGGGTATATATGCAGGAGTGGTATGACTGGGTCTGGTGGTAGGCTCGTTTTGAGTCTTTTACGAGTTCTCCACACTGCTTTCCATAGGAGTTGTATGAGTATGCATTCCCACCAGCAGTGGATAACTCTTCCCCCTTCCCCACAACCTCTCCAGCATTTGGTATCACTTATTTTTTAAATCATAGCTGGTCCTACCTAAATAACATGAAATCTTAAAGTGGTTTTAATTTTCATTTCCTATAATTGTTAGCAATGTTGAACACTTTTAAGATGTTTCCTACCCATCTTTACTTCATTGGGCAGGATGGTAATTTTCACTATATTAATTCTTCTAATCCATGAGCGTGGGATGTCCTTCCATCTTCTGGTGTCTTCTTCAATCTCCTTCACGGATTTAAAATTTTCATTTTTAGTGTCTTTGGTCAGGTTTGTTCCTAGATACCTTATTTTTTGGAGGCTATTGTGAATGGGATACCACTCCTATCACAGAGATACATGCACATCCATGTTTATTACAGCTCTCTTCACAATAGCAAAGAGGTGGAAGCAACCCAAATGCCCCTCAACCAACAAGTGGATAAAGAAAATGTGGTGCATCTACACAATGGAGTTCTATGCAGCGGTAAAGAAAGATGACACTCTGCTTGACTGCCAGGCAGTTTCTCTAGGTTGTTTCTAGGGCTTGGTGATGAAGGACAAGAAGTGTTTCACGTTGATTGTTTCATTTATTGCCTTGCCTTGCACCCTGGAGTCACTATTGTGGTAACACTTGGACACTCCCTCAGCAATTCGAGTTGGTGGGGGGAGGGGGATGCCTCACTTAGCCAGCGCCTCTGTACTCTGTGCTTCAAGTGGTTCTGGGAAATCCCTGATCTAAGCTCTGTCCACTCAAGTCTCACAGTGGCAACAGGCCCACCTTTAATACCAACTAGCAGGGTGACTCCGTCCCCACAGCCACACAAGACAATGATGCAATTATCTAACAATCCACCTGTCTGAATCAGCCTGGCTTCTACCTGTGGTTCAGGTGGTCCTAGATATCCCCGATCTAAGCTCTGTGCACTCAAGTCTCACATCTAGAAGCAACCCAAGTGCCCTTCAACTGACGAGTGGAGAGAGAAAATGTGATACATCTACACAATGGAGAGATGACATCAATTTTACAGGTAAATGTATGGAACCAGAAGATATCATATTAAGTGAAGTAACATAGTCCCAGAAAAACAAACTATGAGTAGTATCCTTCATCTGTGGATTCTAGCGCCAATTGCCTAGTTGTAAGGCAAACTGAGCAACGTGAATGTTATATTCTTCGTTATCTGAAAACAATTGTGTTCTCATATTGTGAATCCTTTAATAGGTTCTAGAACTAAGCTACCATTTATTTTCAGAGTTAGGAATTTTTGGTATATGGACGGAGGCTATGTATGCATATTTTAGAGTAATATAAGATCAAAGGAATGTGTAAAAAACTAGTATGTCATGACATTATGTCTAACCACAGTATTTGTTTAATGGGAGTGCTTCTTAATATTTCTTATACAAGGCTGCTTGAACTTTTGTCCAAGCCTTTTCTAAAATATTATGCAGTGCTTAAAAGTATCAGGATGATGTATCTTAGCCTTTCTAGATGCTTAACGACTATATGTAATGCCCACACCAAACTGGCCGAGAGTTTAAGGGATAAATTTGTTCCTTGCCCTCAGAGGTCAACTAAGTCCCAGGGGATTATGCATGGGGCCATCTCTTGAAATGTCCTAAAAATGTGAGTCACCATTCTTCCTGTGCAGGGAGGTCTTGGAGATCCAGTAATGGGACATCAGCCACTGTCCAGTCTATAAAGAGGAAAGTCTGCCCAGGCTTCAAAAAGGGAAGCCTGGTCTGGCAAGACCTTACTTTGTCTTAGAGTGGACGGAACTGGTGATTGAAAAGCCAAAAGGAGGGGACTGGAGAGATAGCCTAGCGGTTAAGAGCACCGACGCTCTTGCAGAGGACCCGGGTTCAATCCCAGCACCCATATGGCGGCTAAGAACCGTCTGTAACTCCAATTCCAGGAGAACTCCAGTTCCAGGGGAATCCGAGACCCACTTCTGACCTCTGCGGCATTGCACGACACGGGTGCACAGACCTGCATGCAGACAGTACATTCATACACACACAAAGATAAAAAAAAAAAAAAATTAAAAAAAAAAAGAAAAGCCAAAAGGAGCCAGGTGCTCCCCCCCAAAAAAAACCAGAGTGACCCTTGAGGACCAGATCCACAACTGACCTTGAGAAAACAAAACCCTTGGTTAATCTGGGCTAAGTGTGTGGCCTTAAACATCCAAAAGGAAAGTATAACCAGAAATAAATAAATAGTAAGGCCTGAGAAATTATACTTCAGGTATAAAACTTGAGATCTGCCGGGCGTGGTGGTGCACGCCTTTAATCCTAGCACTTGGGAGGCAGAGGCAGGTGGATCTTTGTGAGTTCAAGGCCAGCCTGGTCTACAGAATCAGTTCCAGGACAGCTGGGGCTATAGGGAGACCCTGTCTCGAAAAGACCAAAAAAAAAAAAAAATAAATAAAAATAAAACTTGAGATCTTAATAAAAAGACAAAAAGTAAAAAAAAAAAAAAAAGAACATAGTTGTTTTGCCTGTCTTACTGGCAAGTGCAGCTAACCTGTTGCTGCCACTGCTTTTGCCATCCTTCAAAGACATGAGACACAGCTTTTCAACCTTCCAGTATGGAATGAAGACTCATATCTTTCCAAGAATCCTCCAAAGCTTCAGTGCTTGATGGGGATTGCTGAGACATCCAACTTGTGGACTGAGCTACTACTGGGGTTTCAGCCTCTTCAGAGTAGACTACCATTGTTGGACTATCCAGGCTGTATCATGCAGACTAGTACAGGAAGATCAAGACAGGACACTTTGCTTACTGGACCTCATTTGGTGACCATGGGAAGGGAAAACCCCAGTGTGGAACACAAGGGCAGAACTGATGGTGGTTTGGGCTTACCAAGGAGGAGCCTTCAAACATGTCATCTTTCAGCTTAAAAAAAAATCATAAGCTGAAGATGCTAAAACCTATGATATATGTGGCATGCATATGTCCATATTTTGGAGTGATCCATATGGGAAGGAATAACTGTAACAACAACAACACAGAAAGACTGGATCAAAGAACTGACTGAATCGTTGAACTTCTGCTCAAAACAGTAAACTTCTTCATTCAGAATTTTGAGAGAGACTGTGAAAAAGATGAAAAACATGTTTGGCAGAATACATGAGCTCTGGTGGAGTGGAAGGACAGGGACGGGGCCACAGGTCTAGATTTGATTTGAAATTTTGTATAAAATGCACGGAGCTTCAATAAAATTGGCTTGAAAAAAATGGCATCATGAACTTTACAGGTAAATGGATAGAACTAGAAGCATTATGCTAAGTGAAGTAACACAATCCCAGAAAAACAAATGACATATGGTGTAACTCATTTGTGGATCCTAGCACCAAATCTCTATTTGTAGGGCAAATTGAATAATTATTTTTTCTCTTTCTTTTTTAATAAATATAATACCTGATGTTACTCATCAACTTGCTATGTAATGTAGGAATGTAAAGTAATATTTTTTCTTTACCTGCATGCAACTCTACTGTCAAAATGTGAATCCCTAAGCATGTTTTGGAATTGAACTACAGTTTATTTTCAAACATCATAATTTTGGTGTATGTGTGGCATGTATCTACACATATTTTGGAGTGATAGAAATTGGAAAGAACAACAAAAAAGACTGGCTCAAAGAACTGACCGAAACAGTAAACTTCTGCCCCAAACAGTAAACTTCTGCATAGAAAATTTTTAAAAAGACTGAGGAAAAGATGCAAGATATGTATGGCAGAATGTGTGAGCTGAGGCGGGGTGGAGTGGGTCAAGGAAGGGAAATGGGTCTAAATTTGATTAAGAAATGTACGAAATGCACAAAACTTCAATAAAAAAGAATTTGTATCAACTTTTCATGTCATCATTCTGATTTTAAAGGGTGAGTTATAAAATAGGTTGTATGTATCTCTGTAATGATGTCCATTTATTTCTTGTGCAATGAGGGTAAAATTTGATGTGATTGGCAAGAAAAAAGGGAAAAGCATTAAATTTAAGTAGAAAGTACTTAAACAGCATTAGGTAAATGCAGAAATGGGGTCATATGCGATCTTTTCTAATCTACAAATTTCAAGTAAGTGTTCATTTTCTTTTTTTAAGTTAATTTTTATTGAGTGCATTTCATACAACAGTTCTTAATCAAATTTAGATTCATTCCCCAATCCATGCCCACACCTTATGTCCCCCCAACCCCCACCAGAGCTCATGGATTCTGTCATACATGTTACGTCCTGTCTTGCATCTCTCTTTCCTCTCTCCTCTCTTTCTTCTCCTGCTCTCTCTCTATATCTATATTATATATATATATTATAATATATATATATATTACAACTATTCTCGAAAATAAACTATAGGTTAATTCCGAGACACATTTAGAGATTCACATTTTAACAGTAAATATGTGTAGCTTTACTTTCTTTTTTTAAAATATGAATACATATCTTCCATCCATATATGGTAATTATAATGTGTGAATACAAGTGGTAGGACAATTCTAGAGCCCATTAAGAGTTTCACATTGTAATAGTACAGTTGCTTTCAGATACAATGAAATATAATAATAAAGTTGCTCAGTTTGACTGCCAACTGGGGATTTGGTGTTGGCATCTACAAATGAAGGAAACCATTTGCCTTTTTTATTTACTGGGACTGTGATACTTCACTTAGCATAATGGCTTCAAGTTCCATCCATTTACCAGCAAAGTTCATGATGTCATCTTTCTTTACCACTGCATAGAGCTCTATTGTGTAGAGGTACCATAATATTTTTGTTATCCAGTCATCAGTTGAGGGGCATTTGAATTAGCTCCAGCTCTTTGCTATTGTGAAGAGAGCTGCAATAAACATAGCTGTGCATGTATCTTTGCAGTAGAATGCGTCTTGTGGATATATACCCAGGCAAGGTATGGCTGGGTCAGGTGGTAGGCTCATTTTGAGTTTTTTAAGGGTTCTCCACACTGCTTTCCACAGCGGTTGTACCAGCAGTGGATGAGTGTTCCCCTTTCCCCACAACCTCTCCAGCATTTGATGTCTTTTGTTTTCTTGATCTTGACTTGTCTTATTGGAGTGATATGGTAACTTAGTGTGGTTTTAATTTCTATTTCCTTAATTATTAAAGATGTTGAACACTTTTTAAGATGTTTCTCAGCCATCTTTACTTCCCTACTGGTCAAGTCTCTGTTCAGCTCTTTACTCCATCTTTTGAGTAGTTCATTTGTTTTCTTCTTTGTTTTTTAAGTAGTTTATATATTCTGGATGTTAATGCTTTGTCTGATGTATCAGTGGTGAAGGTTTCCTCCCACTCTGTGGGTTTTCTCTTCACTTCCTTGATTGTTTCTTTAGCTGTACAAAAGCTTCTGAGTTTGATTAGGTTTCACTTGTCACCTGTTGTCCTTATTTCCTGTGCAGCTGGTGTTTGATTTAGAAAGTTTTTTCTTATGCCTATGTCTTGTAGGTTGCTGCCGACTTTTTCTTCTATCACCTCCAGGGTTTCAGGTTTTAGGTTAAGATCTTTGATCCGCTTGGAGTTTATTTTTGTACAGGGCAAGAGGTAGGTATTTAATTTTGTTCTTCTAGAAATGGTGATCCAGTTTTGCCAACATCATTTACTGAAGATGCTATCTTTCCTCCACTGAGCTTTTTTAGCACCTTTGTCAAATATGAGGTGGGTGAAGTTATATGAGCTAAGTTTGGATCTTCAATTTTGTTCCATTGGTCAATGGTTGTGTTTTTTTTTTTTGCCAGTACCAGGCTGTCTTTATGACTCTATAGCTCTGTAATATAGCTTGAAGTCTGGTAATGTAAATTTCCCCCAGTACTGGACCTTTCACTCAGGGTTGCTTTAGCTATTCATGGTCTTTTGTTTTTCCATATGATCTTAAGGATTTTTTCCCAAGTCTGTGAAAAATCTCATGGGGATTTTGATTGGGATTGCATTGAATTTGTATATTAATTTGGGTAGAATGGACATTTTTACTATATTAATTTTTCTTTTTTTTTAATCTTTTTTTTTTATTGATGCTTTGTGCATTTCATACATCATTTTCCAATTCAGTTCAGGCATATTTCCCTTTCCCTTCCCCTTCCCCCCCACCCCCCCAACCGAGATCATGCATTCTGCCATAACTGTCTTGCATATTTCTC
>VZQC01013712.1:575889-587744 GCA_009823505.1 Rhizomys pruinosus
TCATTGTATCCCTCTAGGTCCTTTTTGAGTTTTTCATTCTCTCTCTTTAGTTCTCTGAATTCCTCTTTATGTTCTTTAATTTCTCTGCATAGGTCTGCAATTATTCCTCTAAGATCTGTTCCTTGGGTCTCCTCCAAGGGGTTCCCATTGTTGCTATCTCCTACTGGTTTGGTAGTGCTTGATGCAGGATTTTCCTGTGCCTTTCCCATGTTGTCCCTTCGTCGTGTTCCTGGCATGTGGGCTTCCCTTTTGTGGCTCAGATCACAAATACCTTTTCACTATGTTAGGGGATGGTTTTACTTTCCTCCTTTAGATGCTTTTTCCCCCCCTTTCCTCCTCCTTGTTTATGGAGTATTAACTTGTCTAGTTTTCAATTTTGTAAACCACTCTTCTCTTCTTGTTCTGAGGGTTCTCCAAGAAAAGGTCCACAAGCATAGGAGGTCTTTCCATCTTTTGATGTCATTTTCAATCTCTTTCTTCAGGGTTTTAAAATTTTTGTTGTAAAGGTCTTTGGTGTCTTTGGTTAGGTTTATTCCTAGATATTTTATTTCTTTTGTGGCTATTGTGATTGGTAAGGTCTCCTTATATTCCTTCTCCAGTTGCTTATTGTTGGCGTAAAGAAAGGCTACTGATTTTTCTGGGTTTATTTTGTATCCTGCCACTTTACTCAAACTTTTAATCATTTCTAAGAATGTTCTGGTGGAGTTTTTAGCATCCCTTAGGTAAACTATCATATCATCTGCAAAAAGCGATAGTTTTCCTTCCTCTTTCCCTTAATATTTCTAGTTATTAGCCCCATTTATTTTGTTCCTTTTAAATTTTTGTCATTTTCCATTTCAAAATATTGGAGCCTTATATGACAGTGTAAAATATAGTTATCATTTGTGTATATGTAGGTAATTATTTCCAGGATCTGGTAAAGAACCAAACTCCATGATTCTCAAGTCTTCTATAGAGTAATGTAGCCAAAAGAAGTGATATAGCATTTGTGTATATACTATGCCTTCAGTAATATCTAGAAGAATTATAATACATGCTATGATGTAAATATCATGCAAATTATATAGAGAATGTCAGGAAACATTATTTTCAATGCTGTCACAACTATTTTTCAAATATTTTGATCCGTATTTAGCTTGATTCATGAATGTGGAATTCACAAATATGGAGCATCAACTGTACTTATACTATGTATCCACTGCATTATTTAATATTATAAGGAAAATTGAAATCTTCTGTGTTCCTTGTAATGGACTTAATTTCATTCTTGAAAGAAAAAGAAATGTCACATCTTCATATTTTCTACCAATTCATGTGATTTTATTTAGATATGGTGCTTTTGTAGATGTCATTTAGTTAAACACAGGCTGAAATTTTCCTAGATTTATGAATCTTAAATCCAGTGACTAGTGTCCTTGGCTAAGAGATAGAAAAGGAAGAAAAGAGGCATCCCATAAGTTTTCCTGGAGATATGTAAAGAAACACCTACTGACCCTAGATTGGGCACTAACAGACCAAAGTCAAGATTCCATGCAAGCAGAGTTTAATGACCCAATTGTGTACTTACAGAAACATGAGTGATTCATATCCAGTTATCTGAAAAACTTACACTTTTCTATACAGCTGGAGGGTTCCAACTTCAGCATGAGTGACTCATACAGTATACTACTGAAGAGACCCCATGGGCCATATACTTGTAGATATACCACCAGACTTTCATATATAGCCAACCTTCCACCTCCTATATGAACTTGGATTAAAGAGGAGCCTTCTGAGGATTTGTGATTGCTTTTGATTACCATATGTGTTGTGATCCCACCCTGTTCATCCACTAGGGAATGCTAATCGATCCTATTTTAGGAGGTTTTAGTGCAAGTGATCACAGATGCTGTGAGTTAAGACAGCAAGTGTCATATCCATCCTGAAGGAAACAGATACTCAACAGAGGATCACATGAAAAACTGACAAAATTTAGGATTCCGCCATGAGCTAAGCCACCAGAATTTGGAAGAGAGAAGCAGGATTCTTCACTAAACCTATTAGATGAGTGTTCTTGGGTTAGCAACTTGATTTTAGACTTGTGGCCCCAAGAATAAGTTTCTATTGTTTGAAGCCAGTCAACTTTGTGGTAATACATAATCACAGGTGTAAAATACCAAGAGTACCCTCTCCAAATTAATTATCTACCTTCTCTCAACTTAGTTAACCACTATCCCAAATAAACTATTATTGCCTTACACATACTTACATTCCACACATGCATATGCCTTTTACTTGTAAACCTATGAATATATTATTAACACATGATTATTTTATACATTATAAAAATTTGTACACATGACATCACAAAATTTGTCTATTATGAGTACTAGCTTTTTCCATTAACCACTTTTCCCCACTGCTACAGCCTAATCTTTGTGCCTCCATGTCTTTCTCTATGTTTCAACTGTCAGAAATTCAGGTCCTAGCCATAGCTTAGCACTTACTCTCCTATTCAACTGTCCAGTATTTTAATCCAGTGTTTATTAAACATTAGTGGCAATACATAAAAACCTGAGTTTCTGTTCCACCTTGACATTTCCAATACATTAGGTCTGTAATAGACTTGGGTATTTGTATTTCTAACTGATGCCAGTGCTATTCCTATGGAGTAGCTCAGTGACACCATGTGGCTCCCAGGAAAGATGGGGTATTCAACAGTTGCCTTGAACAGAGGCTAGACTTACTCTTTTCTCTGTATATAAATTGTTTAACATATTTATTTATTTTAAATTGTTTAACATTTATAACACAAGTAGTTGAAAAATATCCCATACAATAATAGATAGACCAAAACAGAAATTAACATCAACAGATTGAGTTTACTCTATGCAGAGAGCCTGTGTTTATATATTTCAAAAACTTTTATTTTTTTCCGAACAAATATTTTAGGGTCTAGGAAAGAATTCCAGGAAGACAGTAATATAACTGTGGATTCGATTTTCAAGGGAAATGAACTTTGAACCAAAATTTGTGCTGATAAAACTCTCATGTGTTTCTAACTTCTGGTATTTCATTTCTATGTTTTCAACCTGTAGAAGGAAATAAGAGATAATTAGCAATTGTATGCCATTGTCATGTACTATTGACTTTTCATATGTAAGAAAACAGTTAATCTGATATGTGTGTGCTGTTTCAACATGAGGAATCCACATTTCCCCCTCATAACCTAAGTCCACCATTCTAAATCCAGGGGATCTGATGCCCTATTCTGTCCTCTGTGTACATTGTACAACATGGGTACATATACACTCATGCAAGCAATACACTCATACAAATAAAAAATAATAAATACAAACATACATGTAACCATTATTTTATCCACTTGTTCTTGTTAATTGTATTTTCAAAATATGTTGCACTCAGCTATCCAAGGAAGCAAATCTTCCACCTATTAATCCTTATAGCTATAACTGAAAGAATGAAAATGAAGCATGTTTGGGCTGAAAAGAAGGCTAACAGTTAAGAATGCTTACTGAATTAGCACAAGAACCTGAGTTTGAATTGTACCATCAAGGTAACAAGTCAAGAATGGTCCTACATGCATTTTTAACCATAGTACTCAAAGGCTCACTAGGGTTTTCTGGCTTCCAGAATAGCCAGAAAAACATGAGCTTCAGGTTCACAGAAAGACTCTGCCTCAAAGGAAAAAAAGGTGGATGTGAAAAAGGAAAACACTTGATACACTCCTCTGGCCCCTACATGCATACCCATGTGTGAGTACACAACATACACATACCACCATCTCCACCACCACCACCACTACCACCACCACCACCACCACCACCACCCTCACACACATACATACACACTCAATAACAAAGACAAAAATTAAGAAATAAAATTAACACTGGAAAACATCCTACAGTCTATATTAAGTAGTATACATTACTCATCTTAAACTGAATGATAGAACTAAATTATAAACAAATTTTCATTATTTGGTTTGCCAGAAATTTAAAAACTTAGTATAGATATACATATATAGAGATAGAGAGGAATGGTGGGTGATATACACATCTGAATATAAATACTGAATTCTGCATTTTATTTTCAGTTGATATTAAATAATTGTTATTTTCATCCACACATTTTTTCTTCACTATCAGCTTTATTTTGAACTATAGCCTCTTGGGTCTCATCATCAGAGCTTTCACATTCATCTTCTTTTATTTCAATAGTAAAGAAAAACATAGACATTGAGGATAGAACTTTCTAAATAAAATGCCAATTTACAATTAGCAGTAATATCAGTACTCTACTCCCAGCATAAAACTAATTAGAAAGAAAAAATAACATATTGATCTGGACACCTTCCTAGTGGTTGATACCATGTCTACATAGCCCTTAGACTTCAGATAATCAGTGACTGATACTTTTCAGTGACATTTCCTTCATTCGTGCAGTAGATCCTGCACACTGTGCTGCTAATTATTTCTGATTCCTGGGACAAGCAGGGGTCCAGAACATTTGGGTCTCATAGTATATGCCAGTTTTGAAAACAATTCATTGGTAAAATATTCATTTAACTTTAAATACCAATAAAGCTTACTGCTTCTTTAATCTTAGGATTTTCCCAGTTCCACAATGGTACGGGAACACCACACAGCTTCAATAGGCCCATGAGCAGGATATGGTTGTTACAATAAATCTGTTGTATGATTGAACATACCAGATCTCAAAGTATCAAAACTCCACCATAGATAACTCACCATTGTCTGTGAACATTTCAACATCTTCATCAGTGCTTTTTTCCTCCAAATCATCTTCATTGGGATTATAGTCACTGTCTAGTTCTATGTCCATGTCTTCAGTCTCGTCTTCCTCCTCCTCCTCCTCCTCCTCCTCCTCCTCCTCCTCCTCTTCAGCTTCCTCATCTTCTCATCCTCATCATCCTCCTCACTATCATCCATCTCGCTCTCACCCTCTGTGCTCTCCTCCTCTTCCTCCTCTTCGTCCTTTTCCTTGTCCTTATCCTCCTCCTCCTCCTCCTCCTCCTCGTCCTCCTTCTCTTCCTCCTCCTCCTTCACCACCATCTCCTCACCCTCGTCTTCCTCCTCCTTCTCTACTTGCTGCATATCAAGCAAGATTATATCCTTTTCCTTCAAAGGATCATCTACTTCTACTTCCCAAGCCATGTGGATAATGACTTTCAGGAGTGATCGCACATCTCCTTCATCGGAAGCCAGGTATAGGATCTTTCTTTTACCAGCTCTATCCAGGTAACCTGGGGCTGACTTTTGGAGTCAGTCTGGTAGAGTCAGACTGACTCTTTGGAGTCAGTCATGGTAGAGCGATTTTACTATGTTAGAACTACTTTGCTTGTAGTAGAAATGGTGGTCACTAGTGTAACTGCCAAGCAGGAGACAGTTAGCCACGGGGCATTCTGGAATGTGGTGATGACACTAACTAACTGTTACTGCACCCTGATCAGGTAAGAAAGACCCAGTAACAGTTGGCTTGCAGAGTCATAAAGAAGACATTCCTTTTCCTCATGAGCTCTAAGCTCACTTGTTTAGAAGTGATGATTGACATATGTTGTGTCCAATGAGTGACCAGTCTTCAGCTCCCGGATTTCAAGTCTTCTCTCCATGTCTTTGATGCCTCATGTTTCTAATATAACTTTTAGGTTAAAAAATGTCCTGTCCACCTAAATCTACAATTGTCAGAAAAAATAAATATGTTCCAATACGCTACAACATTGATGTTTTCCTCGTTTTCAGCCTAGAAAAGACTCATGTAAGTTCGTAAGTACTTAATTATTACTTACTCATGTAAATAGAGACAGACATAACATCATATATGCTATATCTCTGAAGTTGTGTAAGCCTCTCAGGTCACTATAAAAAATTGACCACATATATAAACCATTTTATAATACATTAATATACAGTAATGAAGGCAAAAATATTAGAAAAAAATAAATAATATAGCTAGCTAGGTTATTTATTTGAAGTCTTTTTATTTTAATTTATTTTATTTTGTATTATTCCAAAATATGCATATATACCCTCTACACAGAAATCAAAATTACAAATTCTGGAAATAAACTATAGGTTGATTCCTAAACACATTTAGAGAGTTGCATTTTAACAGTAAATTTGCATGCAGATAAAAAGATGTGTAACTTTACATTCTTTATTTTGTTTGCTTTTTAATATTTTATTTATTCTTTTTTTCAAGTATCACAATGTTTATTGATAGAAACAAGTATATAAAATCAGGGCATGAACATGATTTGATAAATTAAGTAGACTTAATTTCAATATTATAATAAGGGAACAATTCAAATTCTCACCATTTGTTTCACACCCACAAAAAACACTTCAAGGGCATTAACGATCTCTCAGATCTGATCAGTTTTGTACAAGTAAACCATGTTTCTTTTTAAAAAGGCATGTGCACTTGCCCAGGCTCAAGGATATTGAAATCTATCACATAAAGCCCATTACTAAAGGTAGAAATACAGGCAATATACTATTACAGCAACAACCATCAATTACACATAAGGATTATCTGTAACAACCAAATGGATAATCTAATATTGCAACAACTCAAGTATTACTGAGCAAAGTGGATTTCTACAGTATTCAGTGTTGCTATTCAGTTTTCTAACTTTAAACAGCCTATGATAACTGGCAACAAAGAAGGTCCTTGCAATAGACTGCCTCTGCTTCAGAACTTATGATGTAATTATTCCATGATGCTAATATACTATCTAAACATTAAAGATACTCCTAAAATATTATATGGTAGACTATGACTAAGACATTACACTACAAAAACCCTTATGCAGAAGGAAACCCTTACTGACATGTTTCTGCTTTAAATATTATGCCCCCAAATGAAGTCCAGTAAGCACACGTCCTGTCTTGATCCCCCTGCATTGGCCTCCATGATATTGCCGAGGTAATCCAACAATGGCAGTCCATATTCTGGGAAGGCTGAATTCCCACTAGCTGCTTAGTTCACAAGCTGGGTATCTCAGCAGTCCTCAGTCCACATTGGAAGGCTAAAAATAAAAAGGCTGTATCTCATGTCTTTGAGGAGTGCCAAAAGCAGTTGCATCAACAGAGCATATGTGCCTGCCTGTAAGAATTGAAGACAGGCCAAGACAAGACAGTCTTTTTACTAAGATCTCAAGTTTTGTGTCTGCATTTCAGTTTCTCTGGTCTTATTGATTATTTATTTCTGGTTGTACTTTCCTTCTGGATGCTTAAGGCCATACAGATAGCCCAGATTAACCAAGGTTTTGTTTTATTGAGGACAGTTGAGGATCTGGTCCTCAGGGGTCTCTCAGGATTTTTTTTGGGGGGGGAGGGTGGGAGCCCGTTGCTTCTTTCAGCTCCTCATCCACCAGTTCCATCCACATGAGGACAAAATCAGGTCTTGCTAGACCAGGCTTCCTTTTCTGAAGGGTGTGCAGACTTTCCTTTTTATAGACTGGACACTGACTGAAGTCCCCTTAGTGGCTTTCCAAGACCTCCCTGAACAGGAAGAATGGTGACCCACCTCTGCAGGACTTTTCAAGAGATGCTCTTGGTTGACTTCTGAGGGCCAGGAACAAAGTTGTTCTCCAGTCCCTTGGCCAAATTCGTAGGGACTTGAGGTATGGTCCTTAAGCACCCAGAAAGGCTAAGTTGCACCAGCCTGTTACATTGCACCTATATTAACATTGTATTCTTTGGAAACAAACTGTATGTTATTTCCATAGCATATTTCTTGATTCTCATCTTTCCATATTAATCCCACATTACTCTAAAAGATGCACACATACCCTCCATAATATACTAAAAGTCAAAGGTCTGAAAATAAGTGTTCAGTCAGCTCCAGAACCTGTGTGCAGATTCCCAATACAAGAGCACAGTTGTCTTTAGATCCTGAGGAATATAATATTAACGTTGCTCATTTTGTCTTACACCTAGGTACTTGGTACTAGCATCCACAGATGAGGGATACCATTTGTCTTTTGTTTTTCTGGGACTGTGTTACTTCACTTAGCATAAAATCTTCTAGTTCCATCCATTTGCCTGCAAATTTCATGATGTAATCTTTCTTTAGTGCTGCATAGTACTCCATTGTGTAGATGTACCACATTTTCTGTATCCACTCATCAGTTGAGGGGCATCTGGGTTGGTTCCAGCTCTTTGATATTGTGAAGAGAGATGTAATAAACATGGCTGTACATGTATCTCTGCTGTAGGAAGAGTCTGATGGATATATACCTAGAAGTGGTATGGCTGGGTCAGGTGGTAGGCTCATTCATTTTGAGTCTTTTAAGGGTTCTCTATACTGCTTTCCATAGTGGTTGTACAAGTTTGCATCCCCACCAGCAGTGGATGAGTGTTTCCCCTTTCCCCACACTCTGTCCAGCATTTGGTATCATTTGTTTTCTTGATTCTAGCCAACCTTATCGGGGTGAGGTAACATCTTAAAGTGGTTGTAATTTGCATTTCCTTAATTATTAGTGATGTTGAACACTTTTTAAGATATTTCTCAGCCGTCTTTATTTCCTCGCTTGTGAATTCTCTGCTCAGCTCTTTACTCCATCTTTTGAGTGAGTCATTTGTTTGTTTACTCCTTTGTTTTTTGAGTAGTTTATATATTCTGGAAGTTAATGCTCTCTGTCAGATGAATCAGCAGTGAAGGTTTCCTCCCACCCTGTGGGTTTTCTCTTCATGTCCCTTATTGTTTCTTTTGCTGTACAAAAACTTTTGAATTTAATAAGGTCCCACATGTCAATTGTTGACCTTATTTCCTGTGCAGCTGCTGTCTGATTTAGAAAGTCTCTTCTGGTGGCACACGCCTTTAATCTTAGCACTTAGGAGGCAGAGGCAGGTGGATCTTTGTGAGTTCAAGGCCAGCCTGGTCTACAGAGTGAGTTCCAGGACAGCTGGGGCTACAGGGAGACCCTGTCTCGAAAAGACCAAAAAAAAAAAAAAAAAAAAAAAAAAAGAAAGTCTCTTCATACAGGCTATGGTCTTGTAAGTTGCTGCCTACTTTTTCATCTAATACCTTCAGGGTTTTGGGTTTCAATTTGAGATCTTTGCTCCATTTGGAGTTGATATTTTTACAGGGTGAGAGGTAGGGTTTTAATTTTATTATTCTACAAGTGGCAATCTAGTTTTTCCAGCACCATTTGCTGAAGATGCTGTCTTTCCTCCATTGAGTCTTTTTGGCCCTGTTGTCAAATATAAGGTGGCTGAAATTGTATGTGCTCAAGTTTGGATCTCCAGTTTTGTTCCATTGGTCTACAGGTCTGTTTTTGTGCCAGTACCAGGCTGTTTTATGATGATAGCCTTGTAGTATACTTTGATGTCTGGTATAGAAATTCCCTCTGTATTGCTGTTTTCACTCAGGGTTGCTTTGTCTATTCAGGATTTTTTGTTGTTCCATATGAATTTAAGAATTATTTCCAAGCCTCTGAAGAATGTTCTGGGGATTTTATTTGGAATTGTATTGAATTGATATATTAATTTGGGTAGAATGGATATTTTTACTATATTAATTTTTCCAATCCACGAGCATGTGAGGTTTTTCCATCTTCTGGTGTCTTCTTCAATCTCTTCCAGGAGTTTATATTTTTGTTGTAGAGATCTTTGGTGTCTTTGGTTAGGTTAATTCCTAGGTATTTTATTGTTTTTGAGGCTATTGTGATTGGGAAGGTCTCCTTTTATTCCTTCTTCAGCTGTTGTTGATGTAAAGAAAGGCTACTGATTTTTCTAGGATAATTTTGTAACCCACCACTTTACTGAAACTCCTAATCATTTCTAGTAGTTTTCTGGTAAAGTTTTTATCATCCCTTAGGTAAACTCTCATATCATCTGCAAAAAGGGATAGTTTGACTTCCTCTTTTCCAATTAGTATTCCTTTGATTTCATTTTCTTGCCTTATTGCCTTAGCCAGTGTTTCAAGCACTATATTGAAGAGGAGTGGTAACAAGGGACAGCCTTGCCTGGTTCCTACCTTTATGGGTAATCCTTCTAACTTTCTCCATTTAGGATGATGCTGGCTGTGGGTTTCTTGTATATGGCTTTGTTTGGGTTGAGGAATGATCCTTCCAGTCCAATTCCCTCTAGGACTTTAATCATGAAATAATGCTGTATTTTGTCAAATGCTTTTTCTGTACCAATTGAGATGATCATGTGGTTTCTGTCCTTCAGTCCATTTATGTGTTTTATGATATTTACTGATTTTCATATGTTGAACCATCCCTGCATCTCTGGTATGAATCCAACTTGATCATGATGATGATCTTTTTGATGTGGGTCTGTATACGGTTTGCAAGTATTTTGCTGAGGATTTTTGCATGTGAGTTCATTAATGAGATGGGTCTGTAGTTCTCTTTTTTGGTTGCATCCTTGCCTGGTTTTAGTATTAGAGTGATGCTGGCTTCATAGAAGTTATTTGGGAGAATTCTCTCTGCTTGTATCTTTCTGAACAATTTGAGTAACAATGGTTGTAAGTCGTCTTTACATATTTTGTAGAATTCTGCTGTGAAACCATCTGGGCCTGGGCTTTTATTAGTTGGGAGTTCTCTTACTACATTTTCAATTTCTTCATGTATTATGGGTCTGTTTAAGCTGTCAGTCTCTTCTTTGTTTAGATTTAGTGATTCCCTGGATTGCAGATATTCATCCATTTCTCTTAGGTTTTCAAATTTGGTAGAGTATAAGTTTTTGAAGTACTCCTGTATGATTGCCTGGATCTTTTTATTATCTGTTGTGATATTTCCCCTTTCATCACGAATTCTATTGATTTGGAGTTGCTCTTTCTTTTGTTTAACTGGGCTAGAGGTCTGTCTATCTTGTTTATTCTCTCAAAGAACCAACTTTTGGATTAGTTGATTTTTTGTATTGTTTTCTTTGTTTTTATTTCATTGGTTTCTGCTCTGATTTTTGTTATTTCTTCCTGTCTGTTGTGTTTAGGGTTCATTTGCTGTTGTCTCTCAAGTGTTTTTAAGTGCAGTGTTATCTCATTTATTTGTGCTCTTTCTATTTTTTAATGTGGGCACTCAGGGCTATAAACTTCCCTCTTAGGACTGCTTTTACAGTGTCCCATATGTTTTGTTGTGTTGTACTGTCACTGTCATTTAGTTCCAGGAATGCCTTTATCTCTTTCTTTATTTCCTCCTTGACCCATTCATTATTCAGGAGTGTGTTGCTTAGTCTCCATGTGTTCCTGTAGGTAGCAGGGCTTGTCCTAGTGTTGATATTGAGCTTTATTGCACTGTGGTCTGATAGAATGCATGAAATCATTTCAATTTTTTTGTATTTGTCCAGGCTTTTTTCTGTGTCCAAGCATGTGGTCAATTTTGGAGAATGTTCCATGGGGTGCTGAGTAGAAAGTATATTCTCTGGTGTTTGGGTGGAATATTTGGAAGATGTCTGTGTGGTCCATTTGCTGTATTGTATTGTTCAGTTCACATGTCTCTCTGTTTATTTTTTGCCTGGTTGATCTGTCCAAAGGACTGAGTGGGGTATTGAAGTCCCCTACTATTAGTGTGCTGGGATTAATTTGTGCCTTAAGGGCCTGTAGAGTTATATTTATAAAGATCGGTGCACTGGAGTTTGGTGCATATTGGATTTTTTTTTTTTTTTGTCTTTTTGAGACAGGGTTTCCCTGTAGCTCCAGCTGATCTGGAACGCACTATGGGCTGGCCTTGAACTCACAGAGATCTGCCTGCCTCTGCCTCCAGAGTGCTGGGATTAAAGGCGTGTACCACGACGACCAGCTAGTTTGGATATTTTAATGTTATTAAAGATATTTATGAAAGAGCACACAAAATTGAAAGACAGTGAGTCAAAATATTTTGA
>VZQC01013712.1:590902-611992 GCA_009823505.1 Rhizomys pruinosus
GCTGATGCCACAAGCTTACATCCTCTAATGGTTAGGAGATATTATAAGCCACAGTAAGACCCTGTCATATTTAACAGAAAAAAATGTAATTCATGGATTAACATACCATCCAAACATCTGTGTCTATACCAAAGTAACCTACCATAACAATTAGTATTGTTTAAATACCTATATATCTAATTGCTTGTGCTTCATTAGTAGGATCAAAAGGCTATGCCTGGACAAACTGTCGGCCCATGAAAGAAACAGCCAGAATTGACCAGAGACCAAGACAACAACTCCAGAGAAAGTAGACTGTTTTGCTTCTCATCCACCTGTGCCCCTTTTCTAAGCCTAGGGAACAATCTGCAGAAGAGGGGCATGGAAGAATGTAAGGGCTGCAATTGGGGTGAATGGTGAAACTACAACAATATAGACTGGACACTCATTTGATCAACAAATATATCAACATATATCAAATATATCAACAGGAATTTCAGGCTGATGGCTGTTGGCCTCCCTTCAGCCAATGTCCACCCACAACACCAGCTACCCAGATTGGTGATGTGCAGGGGAACCTCTTTCCAACCCACTGGCCACCTGAATTATATGCAGGCTTACCTTAGCCTGTATGTGCACAATAATTAATAAAAATAACAGCTGGGAATTCCATGATGGTGTTACTATGAAATTAAAATTTATTCCTTGTTACAGTCTGCTTTTATAAACTAAATGACGTCAGTTCCCAGGACCAATCATAAGTCCCCCAACTCCGCGCCACTGCACACCATTGCCCCACCCAACCAGGCCATGTTGTTTGCTCCTCCTTGGGGCGGGGTCAGACCCTTGGCCACACAATGCCCTGAGGAATGCTAGCTGGAAGTTGGCTGCAATTTAAACTGGATTTTCCCACACAGGTGCACCAACCTACATGCAGACAGTACACTCATACACATAAATAATAATTAAAAATATAAAAAAAAATTTGGAGTTTGGAACATGTCAAATTTGGACTTTGTATGCTCAATCTATAGTACTTTTTCTATTCTTAAATTTTTTGTGACATCATTGATTATTAGTCTCTTAGGGCATCAGTTTGCAATGTCTAGTTTGCTTTTGGTGGCATGCAATTTTATCGTATTCAATCTTCCTTCTAGAAAATATGGCATGCCAGGCATGGTGGCCCACACCTTTAATCCTAGCACTTGGGAGGCAGAGGAAGGTGGATCTTTGTGATTTCAAGGCCAGCCTGGTCTACAGAGTGAGTTCCAGGCTAGCTGGGGCTATAGGGAGACTCTGGCTCTAAAAGACCAAAAAAAAAAAAAAAAAAAAAAGGAAAAGAAAAGAAAAAGAGATGAACATAGTGGCGTGTCTTTTTCTATTCTAGCTTCAGGAGAAAGCTAAGAGAATAGTATATCTGGTCAGCTAGCCATGACAAAGAGTTGAGAAATTTAATACACCTATTAGGTTGCCAAAGGTCAGAAACTGAGCATCTAATCTTACTATCAGTAGTGTAAGTTGGTTTAAAATCACATACTCTATGTGTTTTTTATACCTGTTCTATGAAAGGCTAGCATAGGTTAATGCGCTGGATCAAGACCTCGCGTAGTTTAAAAGGTGAATCCTGGCGGCTGGGACCGATTGAGAAGAAAAAAGCCAGAAACCATGTGACAAGACCAAGAACAACAGCTCCACGACGATAGTAGAGCTGCTTTGGGTTCTATCATGAAATAACTCGAGTTGCCCCTCTTGAACTCCTCGCTAGCTATGGGATACAACGAATTGCGGAAGAGGGGGCATGGTAGAATGTAAGGGCTTCGATTGGGGTGAATGGTGAAACTACAACAATATAGATTGGACACTCATTTGATCAACTTGATTGAACATACAAGCCCCCCCCCCCCTGCTGGATGGTGGGACCCATGAGCTGTGTGGGTTTGGGCACAACTGCTCAGAAATTGATTTTACATGAAGGATGCTTGTACTCACAGACTATCACCTACTGTTTAAAAAAAAAAAACAGAGAAAGACGCAGAAAAGTTATGACAGAATGCATGATCTGGGACGGGTAGGGGTGGGGTGGGGGGAAGGGAAGGGGATATATGCCTGAACTGAATTGGAAAATGATGTATGAAATACACAAAACATCAATTAAAAAAAAAGAAAAAAAAAAAAGGAATCTTCTGTGCAGGACATAAATACTTTACCCAATGAGTTCTAAGCCAATTAGAGACCTTGTCTTAAGAAACAAGGTGAATGGGCTTTCTAGCCCTTTGCATACTGATAATGATATTGGAATTTCAGTGGCAGTGTCTGCTGTAGCTTTGGCCTCATTGACCTTAATAAGTTAGAAACTATGTTTCTGAGGCCAGGTATAAATTTAATTTTACCTGGTATAACTATTTCTTCATGAATCTATCAAAAAACCTTGGGAATGTCTGGGAAGGAGGACTGACCCTCACAAAATATACCACTTTATTCATCTTGCTGTTAAACATCTATTGTGTTGCTGTTTCTGTTTTTTTTTTTTTTTGATGATTCACATAGAACCCCCCCACACCCAAATCTGCATACATTGTGCACTTTAGCAGAGGTCTCTACACATACACTTTTCTCGTTCCTCTTAGTCACATATTTATGCATTTTCAAGTATTTTCTATCAAATCATTAACCAATGTTCAGTAACTAGAATAATTTCATTCCTCAGTGCCAATCTATTTCCATGTAAATTGAGCAAGTATTTGTCATTGTTACTATTTTCTGTAAAGTGATATTGTCACCTACATATCATTTATATTAAGGGTAGCCACTTTCAATTACTTTTGTATGAAACCAAATACTATATTAGATACAGCTGTTAATATCAGAAGTTTGATTCTATGTGCAAAGTGAGAGGAATAATATTTTTTGAGACAGGGTCTCCCTATAGCCCCAGCTGGCCTGGAACTCACTACGTAGACCAGGCTGCCCTTGAACTCACAGAGATCTGCCTGCCTCTGCCTCCTGAGTGCTGGGATCAAAGGCATGTGCCACCATGCCCAGCTTAAGGACAGTTCTTAGCTGCCATGTGGGTGCTGGCAATTGAACCTGGGTCCTCTGCAAGAGCAGTCAGCCCCCTTAACCACTGAGCCATCTCTCCAGTCCCATGAGGAATATTTTAAACTGACTTTTGACAGGATAGCTACAGCCAATTGAAAACCCTATTTGTGTAACAGAAGTGAAGTACAGAAACCCAAAGAAATAAAGGACAGAGCAGTGAAATGACAGAGCTTCTGAAATGTACAGCTTTTGAAAGGCATGATTTTGGGTGACTTCATAACTCCTGTAGAGATATTTTAATCAAATTAGAATTTAAAATTCTGTGGGTAAAGTGGAATTTCTGGATAACATAAAAATTTTATAAAAAGAATTAGATATTGCCTTAGTTTCTTTTCCTTTGCTATAATAAAGTATTATGACAAAAGCTACATAAGGGAGAAAACATTTCAGGCCATATTCCATGATTCCAGTCCATCATGGTAGGAAAGTCAAGGCAACAGGGTACTTGAAACTCACTCAGATGAGAGCAATGAGTATATGCATATTGTGCTCAGATTGCTTCCCCAAACTTATAATGTCCAAATTCCACTGCCTATTGAATGGTGACACCCACAGTCTGCAGATCTTTCTACCTCAATTAATGTAGTGAAGATAATCCTTCACGGTCAAGTCCAGAGACCAATTTTCAAGGTGATTCTAATTTCTGCCAAGCTGAAAATTAACACTAACAGCCATACATACTGAAAACCATAAGAACTTGGATCAATGGGCAAGCAACATATTACTAAGCAACATGCAAGTAAAATTTCTTGGAATGCATTTGGAGACCTAAATTAGTCAAATCTTCTATTCTACACCTGATTGTGTGGATTACCAAGTTACAGAGTTGTTCATTTTTCCAGAATTGATGAGTCACTTTTACCAAAGTTAGTCTTAATCAAAAGAGTAAGAAGTTATGAATACAAACACTGAAAGAGGCCGGGTGTGGTGGCACATACCATTAATCCCAGCACTTGGGAGGCAGAGGCAGGTGGATCTCTGTCAATTCAAGGCCAGCCTGGTCTACATAGTGAGTTCCAGGAAAGCTGGGGATACAGGGAGATCCTGTCTCAAAAACACAAAAAAAGAACACTGAAAGAATTAAAGAATCTTCAACTCCAAATGCCCACTTATTTTTCCTTGTCAGCATAAGCAATATTTATTTTAGTTTGATGAAGCTGCTTCTCGCTTGCTTTATTATCCAGTACTTCATTTACCGTTTTTTGGTTTGTTTGTTTGTTTTTTAATTTTATTATTTATTTATATCACAATTTTTTGTTTGGTTTTTGCTTCTTTTTTTAATTAATTAATTTATTTTTTTAAGGGATTCTACAATACAATGACACAGTTGTTTGCAGATAGCATTGATGTCACTCATTATGTCATACTATCAGGTAATTGGTGCATTTTGCAAGTATCTATGTCCAAATTTTGAACAACCCAAGGTTCCCATAGACCTGTTGGAGAAGCTTGTATGCACAGACATGTTGATCAATCAGGAGTCCAGGCTATATTCCTGTAGTCTCATGATTCATCCCTATCTCTCCACAGCCCTTACAATCTACCACGCCTCATCTTCCGCAGTTTGTTCCCTGGGCTTTGGGAAAGGGGCACAAGTGGGTGAGAAGAAAACAGTCTAATTTCTTTGGAGTTGTCATTTTGGACTCCAGTCTATTCAGGTTGTTTCCCTTCATTTACCGTTTTTTTACAAGAAGAAACTTACTTTCCTAATTTCACCGTTTCACACACATTATTTTCTCTATACTTATATATAGAATGAGATCTAAAATGTCTCGTAGACTGTTTGGGGGATCAAATATCAAGAAAAAGCAGGAGGAAAGAGTTTACATATGAAATGTATTGAAAGACCTTTAGACGTTTGGTTGGCAATAAGTGATTATGGTAGTTATCCAAAAATAATATGCATAATTTTAGAACAGATTGAATTTATTGATGTGTTAACATTTTTAAGATTCTCAATTCACTGTGCCAGATCTATCAGCTTTACACAATGCTGACATTATGCTAAATATAACTTTATAAAAAGCCAATTTCATTTTAAAGAAAACATGTTTGTTGAAAGAATTGAACAGCAATATGGGTTGGAGATTGAGGTGAGAGAAGAAACTGATGTCAGTTGATGAAAAGGAAAAGATTTAGATGCTTATAATTC
This sequence comes from Rhizomys pruinosus, assembly GCA_009823505.1. NCBI lineage: Eukaryota > Metazoa > Chordata > Mammalia > Rodentia > Spalacidae > Rhizomys > Rhizomys pruinosus. Next base: position 596,133 of record VZQC01013712.1, read on the forward strand.
CCTACTATGTGTCAGACATTGTGATACAGGATCTAGACAGCACTTTGCTAAGACAGTGTGTTCCCTGAAACTTCTTGTGTTGGAGGCTGTTTTCATCATGCCAGTGTAGAGGTAGTAGGGACTTTATGAAGTAGGGCGTACTGTTAGGTCACTATGCAATGCCCTCATGGGGAAATTGCTGGGATGAGACTCTGGCTTGAGCACCATGGGGTCACATGCCCACTGTCCTGCAGGCTTCTTTGGGGGGACAGGATGGGCAGATCCCCTGCTCGCCAAGTGAGATCCCATGTCCTAAGGCTCCCCCTTGATGTACTGGGCAGATAAGAAGTCACACTTCCTATTTACTAAAACATACATGGGAGTTTCTTTGCTCCCTGAGAGAACATGATGACTCTTACCTCCCCAGCTCTCCCGACCCCCATTTCCACCCTGGAGCACTGCAGCTTTATTATAAAAACCTTTGCTTGTTGCCAATAAACTGAGTTATTCCCTTGGAATCTCTCCTAGGTTCATTCCTTTACTGACCCATACCGGCTCCCCCTCCACCTCCTGGCTCCCTCCTGAGCCTTGGCAACCATACTGAGGAACAAAAGGTCTGCTTGTCGGAACAAAGAGGAAGAAATGGCAACAGGGAATAAAATATGCTCATGGTATCTTTGAATTAGTACTTTTTCTTTTTTAATTTATTTTTATTTGACCAGTAAGTACGCATATGCAATAAACATGAGGAGCGTTCAGATAAAGCCAATTAGTTAAGATCTGAGTTCAGTTTTTGTACAACCCAGGGTCTCCAACTCCAGTGGAAGAGGTTTGCTTACACAAGCATGTTGATCAAATGAATTACTTTTTTAAAAAATTTGGTTGTTTTACTCTTTTTGATGTTCGAGACAGGGTCTCATTATGTACTCCAGGCTCGAGTAGAACGCACAGTTCAAACTTTCTGTCCCTGCTTCCCCAGTGAAAGGATTATAAATGTGTGCCATTTGGCTCCTTGAGTGAGTTTTCATGAGTGAGATGTTATAAAAGCCTGACACTGTGCCATTGTCCAATGGTGCCACCAGAGGTCACAGGCTTAGAAGTTTTGTTTTTCCTTGCCCTGTTTCTTCTGCAGGTGTTTGCTATAGCTGGAAAAAGAGGCAATGTGTTATATTACCACGACTGAGTTTGAACTGAACTAGCAGTCAGGAGCCTTGAGTTTGTTGCTGACTTTCTGTGAGACACATGCACCAGTGACCATCCTGTACATGAAATGTCTCCTCTCCTATTAAGTTTGCATAGGAGTGTCAAGAGATCAGAAAGATCACTTGGAAAGATGCCTAATATTCTGCATTTATCTCTGAAACACCAGTGCTAAATATGGTGCTTTGCACACACTAAGCCCTGACTATATGTGATATCTAAGGAAAAGTGGCATAGTACAATCACCCGGACTCTAGACAGTCCCTTTATAAAATCCCCCATTGCCTTCCCAGTGGATTCCAGGTGATGTGTATCCTATTTATCTTGGATTCCAAGTTCTTCCAAAGACCATATCCAGGCTTAGATTGAACTAGCTTCAGTATTTCTCTACTCCCAAAATAACACACTGATCCCTTTCTTATTAAAAATGGTTTATTATTATTTTAATTTTATGTGTATGAGTGTGTCTGCATGTGTATAAGTGCACCCATGTTATGCAATGCCAGTGGAGGAAAGAAGAGTGTGTCAGATCCCCTGGAACTGGAGTTATAGACAGTTGTGCCATGTGGGTGCTGGGAATCAAACCCAGGTCCTCTGGAAGAGCAGGCAGCTCTCTTAAGTGCTGAGCCATCTCTCCATCCCCAACATATTAATCTTTAATGTAGTCCTTGCAGCAGCTGTTTGTAGAGTCAGATGTTTCATGTCCTCTCATGTGCATAGTGAATTAGCATAAGTTGCTGTTACTACTACTATCACTATAGTGACAATCTGGCAGTCACAGCAGAACTCAAATCCCTTGATGCAGTCTAATGCTCTTTGTTCCCACTGCTTATCTGCACACAGCACACAATTAATCTCAGATAGAGGGAAATTTTTATTCCATCTTACTTGCCCTTTTTGTACCAGTTTTGAAGTCCTCTGGCCAGGGCAGGGTGATGGATGTTAGTGATCAGAGGACACGACTGGTTTCTCTTTGAGCATAAAAATCTTAGGGTTTGAAGCTATTTATGACTTCATTTACCCATGTATGCACAAATTATCTGATAGTACACATTACAGAGGTTTACTGGGTCTCTGTCTAAATTGTTTTTTCTAAACTGACAGTATTGGGTGTGGATGGTAAGTACTGTCTTGCTCCTGTTGATTTTTAGTACTTTTGCTCATGGATTTTAGAAATTCTGCCTCAGCAAACAATACTTTGTTAGTAAGAAAGAATATGGACCCAAGCAGTTCTGACAATTTTCTTTCTCTTTTGTTTTAGTTGAAGGATGTAGAAGCCAAAGCATTACACAAAGTTTCATCCACAGTCCAGCCATTACCTTTTTCAGATTTTTTTCTTCTTGGCCTTGGTTGAGTGCATCAGCTTTGGAAATATGATCCCAGGGGTCATGTCAGGGTTAATCTATAACCAAAAGTTCTGTTGTTTTGCAATAGAGGGCATGTTATAAAGATGGAAAGGTGTTGTTACCTGAGAAATGCAAGTGGCTTCTTGGGCATATGCTGTAAGTAATTTTTTCACCTCAGGAACTCTTAACATCTCTGTCAGCGAGTCTGAGTTCCAGGAGCCAAGGTGTAAGTATAGTCATCTGATAATTGACCCTTGACCCTCTGACCACTCTTGGTGACTTTGACAGGAAGAATACTGTGGTTATACTATGGATATTTGATAGAGAAAGAAAGAAGAAATTGAGAGGCCCTGAGTCCTGCTAGGAGATGATGCATTAGCTGAGGCCTTGAACTAAGGAAATGGCAGTAGTGATGGAGAGAAAAAGAAAAGTTTTAATAAGTAGTCAAGCAGTATTAATGGGTCATCATGACCCATTAGAAGTGGAGAATGAAAATAAAGAAAGCACTTAGGATATGGTTTTGCTTGTAATATATTGAAATGTTGAATTAAAATGAAGTAGCATGTTTGAAGCATGAGAAGAGGATGTGTTTACATTTAGAAACTTAGATTCCCCAATGGTGGCTAAGGTATGAGTAGGCAAACTTGGTGGATGTGTCCAATAGGCAGCTGGACAGATGATTAAGAATTCAGGAAAATACAAACTAGGAAGAGTTCTTAAAGACAGCTGTTTAGTACCTAGGGTGAGATCATTATTTAAGAAAATCACAGAAGGCTTAGGAAGGGGTCTTATGCTGATTCCATGGATCTCTTCCTTTTAACCACTAGTCTATAGACATTAATCACTCTGATAGATGTCTCCTTAACCTTTTCTCTGTACTCTTTCAGGCTTAGAAAACTTTATAGTTCCTCCCAAATAATTACAAAATAACATGTATACTTATAAGAATAATAGTTTTAAGATGTATTAGAAGTGAGAAATGACATTTTAGATGATACATAATAGTACGAGCTCTAAAAATAGAAAGTTATATTTTCATTTTCCTGTTGTTTGACAATACTTGGGTGGATGGCATGTCTTCACAAATCCATGAGTTTCTGCTTATTATTTTGCATATGAAGTGATAAACCATTACCCTTCCACTCCAACTAGACATATATTATAAGAATTGTTTTCATTTTGTCGTGTCACAGATGTTATCTTAAGAAAAATGTCAAGGAAAGTACACACATACATGCATTCCAAAATTCTAATCTACACGTAACAGAAGCAGAGAGAAAGCTAGTTCTGCCTAAAGATGTTTTTCTCTCTCATAAAAGTGCTTTTAGTTCAATTTAAAAATGATTTAATTGCCATAAATTTAAGTTCATCCTAATAGCTTCATATGCTGTTATAACATGTTAATTAGTCCTTAACTTTGTATTTCTGTTGCCCAGGCAATGCATTTCATCTATGCTTTTTCCATAGTAGACATGTCATTGGTCTTTAGGGAAGAGAAAAACTACCACCCATTTCCCCTTGGTGAGCACATCATCAAATATTTGCTATGCTTTATTGGTCAAGGTGCATGACCTTCATGTTTTTCTGGATCAGAGTGTGTTTCATACATCTAAGCTTCCCTGATTGTTCTCTCACTTCATGTTTTGTAGATTGCCTTTATTCAAGAATGTCACTGCTCCTTTGTATGGTTTTCATTGTATTTGGACATCATGCTTTAGTCCATTGTGCACCTAACAACAGCTCTGGAGACAAAGTAGCTAATTGTCATTTGCCCCAACAAAATGCCACTCTCTACAAGATGTCATCTATTAATGCTGACTTTGCATTCAGTCTGTATCAGAGATTTGCTCTGGAGACTCCAGATCAGAACATCTTCTTTTCCCCTGTTAGCATTTCTGCAGCTTTTGCCATGCTTTCCTTTGCCTCTGGTTCTACCACCCAAATTCAGATACTGAAGGTTTTAGGGTTCAATCTCACAGACATTTCAATGACAGAACTACAGCATGGCTTCCAGCATTTGATCTGTTCATTGAATTTGCCAAAGAAGGAATTGGAATTGCAGATGGGAAATGCACTCTTCATTGGGAAGCAACTGAAACCACCTGCAAAGTTTCTGGATGATGTCAAGACCCTCTATGAAACGGAAGTCTTTTCTACTGACTTCTCAAATATTTCTGCAGCCCAGCAGGAGATCAACAGTTATGTGGAGAAGCAAACCAAAGGGAAAATTGTAGGCTTAATCCAAGACCTCAAACTGAATACCATCATGGTTCTGGTGAGCTATATTCATTTCAAAGGTAAGCTGTCAAGACATCAATTTCAAGTCTCATGGTCAGATGGAGCACTGAGGAGGACTCATGGGCTTTATCACAACATCAGTAGCTGTCCCTCATACCACAGTGATTTTAACTACTGTCCATATCTGTGAATTATATTGGATCATTAAATACACAATTCTGTGAATGAGCCAAATAATCTAGTAAGATTGTACTTTCAGATAGGTGAGTGAAGATGGTATGAATGTCCTGATTATATTTGGATAGATAATTTTAGTTTCTAAAATATTTGATGAGGTTGGACAAGTAGCTAGAATTTTTATCTAAATACTATGATCTTTACTTGCTGTGCACATTTGGGCACATTTACATAAATATGGTTTATCATATTATGCATCCATTATGTACCAGAGATTATGCAACAAGTATCCAGGGTCATGCTATTAATACATTTCGGTGTTGAGTCTTTCCTGGAAAGGTTATCCAATCCTGCAGCTGGAGCTTATAGTAGGTATTATGGGACTCCTTTCTGAAAGTGTTGTGCTCAGGTGATTCCTGTTGGTTCACTAGAACTGTTAGTTGTGTTTGGTGGGGAGGATTTGGGGCATAAGACACACATCTTTACGTGGCAAAAAAAATAGCAGGACACTTCGTTATCTCATTTCACTTTTTGTTCTGGATGCCACTATATTTTTTCATGGAAGAGGAGATTGTTTCAGGTATGTTTAGAAAATATGGTGTTTCTGAACGTAGACTATGAGGTCCAACAGCTTGATGTGACTTCTGGATGATTATTGCTACTGACTTTGTTTCTCTGGTCCTCAATCACTTGGAATCCCCTGTAAAACCAACTATCAGTAGACAATCTTAATTACTAGATTAAATGACTAATGGTTTAGGAAAAAAAACATTTCTCTTCTGTCTTTATTTTAAGCTCATTGGGCAAATCCTTTTCATCTATCCAAGACAGAAGTTAGTTCTAACTTCTTAGTGGATGAGATTACCACAGTCCAAGTTTCTATGATGCACCAGATAAAACAATACTATCACCTGGTGGATTTAGAACTGAACTGCACAGTGCTTCAAATGGACTACAGTAAGAATGCTTTGGCACTCTTTGTCCTTCCAAAGGAAGGACATATGGAGTGGGTGGAAGCAGTCTTGTCATCTAAAACACTGAAAAAGTGGAACCGCTTGCTTCAGAAAGGGTAAATAACTTAGAGGGTATGAGGGCTTGGGGGTGGGCATAACAGCAAAGGCGAGACTGAGTTAAGAAGAAACCTAGAGGCTGGAAAATCACCCACAAGCACCTGGCAGCTGCATGATGTTCATGAGCATATTTCCAAAACATATCATATGCCTGGCCCTTTGAAGGACACTTTCCACAATGTTTCATCTAAACGTATCAACAAAACTTCAAAGGAGGTAGTGTCACTGATATTTTTCAAAATAGAAATTCCTTTAAAAAGTCCCCAAGTAAATTTTCCTGGAATCTGATATCTTTTTTAGAGAACAACTAGAACATTGGGGACAAGTAAGATTTAATGTTGAGAGTTTAATGGGTAGTTATTCTGGGCTAAGACTCCAAGATAGCAAATCATGAATTTCCAGTGCATTACTCTTTGTTCTTCATGCGACTAGACCCATGACCTTGTTCAGGAACACAGAGATGCATCTTTCTGATAATAAGCAAGTTACATATCCTAATTGCAAGTATCTCTACCCTACGTTTTAAGAGTCACAGACTACTTTTTCTAAAATAATTTCTGTGGATTTGTTAAGCATGTTAATGGTTGTCTAAATTCAGTGGAGTAGCAGAGTTGGATGAGACAGAGAGGAAGAGGAGAGAGAAAGGAGAGAGAGAGAGAGAGAGAGAGAGAGAGAGAGAGAGAGAGAGAGAGATTAGTTTGTTGACTGTCATGTGCCATGTCTCCCTTTTTGCATCCTGCACAGATGGGTTGACTTGTTTGTTCCAAAGTTTTCCATTTCTGCCACATACGACCTTGGAACCACACTTCAGAAGATGGGTGTGAAGGATGCCTTTGCTGAAAATGCCGATTTTTCTGGACTCACAGAGGACAATGGTCTGAAACTTTCTTATGTAAGTTGGAAGATTAGTTTTGTTTTTTTTTACTGTTTGAGCTGAAAAGATTTTTGGGAGTCAAATATTTCACCCATCTTATTTGACCAATGAGAATCTCATACCTAGAGAGGCAGTGTGGCTTCCATTACATCACAACCAGACCAGAATCATTTCTGTTACTTAGAATAAGTCATTTGGGAAATTATTTCCATACCTATGCTCTGCATTCTAATATGACTCTAATGGAAATCCTTAATGACCAAATGTGACTCTGATGAGAACCAATTCTGAAGCATCTGAGGGAAGTTCTAAACAAAAAATTCCTAGAGACAGAAGGCCATGGAGAATGAGGTGACCAAGCAAATAGTCCTACAATGGCAAAAGTTCATTAACTAAGTAATCTTCATATTCAATCACCATCAACACTGTATGCAAAGTTCTAAGCCTATTGTTTTATTTCCCTTTCTACATCCAAATCAACCAAAGGCTGTTTCCACTGTTTAGGTAACTTCAGTGTTTATTCTCTTTCTACAGGCTTCTCATAAGGCTGTTCTGCACATTGGTGAAGAGGGAACGAAAGATATATCTGCTCATGAAGATGGATCTCTGGATCAACCGGAAATAAGTTTTCCTCGCTCTATTATCCGATTCGATAGAACGTTCTTACTGATTATTTTGGAGCAAAGCACCAGAAGTATTCTCTTTCTAGGGAAAGTTGTTAACCCTACAGAAATTTAGTTGAGAAAAATCCCACTAGGTAACTACATGCATACAAAGGGAAATAAATATATAATATAGCTTGATTGATGTGATTGCTGTGATCTTAAACATTCTATTTCTTGTGCAGAGATAAAAACTTGACATTTTTGTCAGAGCTACATGTGCTATGAAAGAGGGCAATACTGTGATTAAAAAATGTAGATATAAATGACTTAGTGCTATTTAAAATGAAGGATATATATTAGCAAATAACTAAAAATCCACCCTCATTAGCTAATTCTAGAAAATTTGACTGGGATGGCAAAAGTCTTTGAACATATTCTCTACATATAAATTGAATCCCTGTATTAAACTTCACTGACTCAGGACAAAACAACTATTGTGGAAAAGGGGGGGTGGAAAGATTGTAAGAGCCAAGTTTGATGCATGGTCATAAGAAAATAGAGCCCTGCAGGCTCCTGGGACCTTGCTCATATGAACTTAGATAAATGGCATCACCCATGCACAAGAGCCATACAAACTGGAGCAGACAAAACCACAGCTTTTGATGAACTGGTAAAATAGGCTTCAGGCCCCAGGACTATTGGCAGCTGATTATTTCTGGGTAAAGGAGGCTTGATCTTCTTTAGGAGAGAGATGCTAGATAGGTTGACTAGACCGCAGTGGATGAACTTGCACTGAGGCACATCTTGGTCTTGGTACACTAACTTGACTCTATGAGCTTTAACATATGTGACAGCAGGCATGATTTTCGGTGTGATGAGGTATGGGGGTTTCTGGATGGAGGGTGGTATAAAGATGACTACGATGATTTTATGAAATGCAAAAATTCAATAAAAATATGCATACAAAAGTATATCACAGGAAAAAAAGTTGAAATGTAGGCCATATAGTTCATTTTCAGGTTCTTTTCAAAATAGTGTAAACATGCCCTTGTTGGTCAAGTGAAAATACTCTAGTTAGCCAGTAATTTGTTTATATTTCTGAATGAAATGTGATATTTTTGTATCCCCAGAACCTCCACTGCAAATTCATTGCTGACATGGTGTCTGGTTTCACTGAAGTTACATTATAGTCTTGGTTGTTTTACTTACACTGCTTTGTAATCTTGAACCAGGTATATAATCTCTGCAGCTATTTTTCCTCATCTGTAAAATAAAAATTCTAATAATAATCATAAAATTACAACAATATCAAATTCTAAAGGTCTAGCAAAAATAATGAAAAGTGTGAAGTATATAGTGATAAATACACCAAATGGAAGGCTAATAATCTCAAATAGCTATCCTAAGGGAGAATCAAAAAAAGTAGTAGATGAATGAATAAAAATAAAGTTGGCTTATTTGAATAGATAATAAAATTGATAAAAATTAGGTACACTGATAAAAGAGAAGAAACTACATAAAGTCAGAAGTAAAAGAGGAGATATTATAAATAATGATACATATAATGAACCATATGTAAAGATTCTATAAACCTATCTATAATTTCATAACTAAATAAAATGAATAGATTCCTAGACTGAGTCATGAAGGCATAGAAGATCAGAATGAATTTATATCTACTGAGGAGAATGAATCAATAATCAATATTTCATTAAGTTTGAAAAGCTCAAGATTAGATGACATCACTGGTGAATTCTACCAGATACTTCAACAATAATTGGGGCTGGAGAGATGGTCTAGGCAGTTAAGAGCAGTGGCTGCTCTTACAGAGGACCTGGGTTTCGTTCCTAGCACCCCAATGGCAGCTAACTACCATCTGTAACTCTAGTTCCAGGGGATCTGACGCCCTCTTTTGACCTCCAAGAGCACTGCATGACACAGGTGCTCTTATATACATGCCAGTAATAATTTCATACATATAATATAAAATTAATTTAAGAATTTAAAAATTAACAGCAGTCTTAAATTCTGAAAACTTGAAGAAAAGTAAACACATTTTATGAAGTTAGAAATGATTAGAATCAGGTAAGGTTCTTAAGGTAGAGAACATTAATTGAACCCCAGGAGCTTTAAAGAAGACAAAGTGAGAGTAAATAAGAGAGAGATAGATAAGGGAGAGGGAGAAGAAAGAAGGTATGAGTGAAAATGGAAATGGAGAAGGAGCATAAAAAGGAGAAAGATAGGGAGGGAAACAGACCTATAGATACAGACACATTAATTTTCCTTTCTTTTGTATACAGAGATCCATGTTCATGCATCCTTGGGGTTCTGTCAAACAAGAAAAGCATAACTACATGCAGCCTCTAAGTATTTGGAGAGAGCATCAGGAGCCAAAATAAATTGTCCTTTATAACTTTAGTATTATGCTGTTATTAGCAACAGAAGGGGTCAAGAATTTGTACACTTGAAAACTACAGAACGTTATAAATATAAATTAAGAAAAATAAAACAGATACATACTATAATTTTATTATAAGACAATATCATTAAACTTTAACATTAAATATTTATTGAATAATTTTATTTAAATTTAAATTTTATTTTTATTTTATTTAAATTTTAATTTTATTTAAAATTTAAAAATCTCTAGGCTCAGTGAATCAATAGCATTTTTACAGATATAGATAATATGTAAAATTAATATGGAATTACAAAGAAGTGTAATACACAAAATCCAAAAACAATGAAAAAAGCAGAAGTGGGCGGGCACTGACTGCTTTTGCAGAGGACCTGGGTTTGATTCCCAGTATCCACATGGCCAATAACAACTGTCCCTAATTCCAGTTCCAGGGGAATTTGATGCCTTCTTCTGACCTCCATGTGCATTGCATGACATGGTTGCACCCATCTACATGCAGGCAATGCACCAATACACATAAAATTAAAAAAAAATTGAAAAGAAAAGATGCGATATGACAATCATTGATTCACAATGTTCAGTGCTACAGTAATTAAAATAGAATGTTAATGGCAGAAATAAGGTGATATACACCAACACAAGAGCATAGAGAACTTGGAACTATGTACACCAGCATCACATATTATGGTCAATTGATATTCAACAAAGTGTCAAGAAAACACAATGGCAAAATGAAAAGTCTCTTCAACCTGGGGTTTGGAAAACAGGATGGAAAATTTAAAAATGGATTAGAGTATTAAAAATATCTGATTATGAATTTCCCGGAAAATAAAAACATGGAATAAGTTCCTCCTTGGATAGGACACCAAAAGCAAAACCAACAATATAAGGAATACAGTCTATGCCAAACCATTTGACTTTGTCACAGCAAAGGAAACAGATGTTTGTGAAAAATCAATTAAATTGAGAAATATTTCAAAGCAAGATATAGCATAAGAGCTTAATAATCACATTATATACAAAATCCTACAATTTAATAAGTAGCAAACAAGAACAAAGAAAGGAAACCTATCAAATAATCTCAATGAAAATATGGACAAAGTACTTGACCAGATATATCTCCAATGAATGTGTGTGAATGGCCAACTGGCTTATGAAATACTAATTGTCAAGGATATGAAAATCAAAGCCACAGACAAGTTTGAAGCAGGATATGGATAAATTGCAAGCTTTGTACAATACTGAGGGGAATACAAGATTATCCTGCCACTATGAAAAACAGAATGGTGGATTCCCAAAACACAAAAACTATCATATACCAATACAATTTCTGGATATTTATCTAAAGTAATTGGAATTAAGCAAGGAAACATTTGTATGGCCATTCTTACTTCATTACTATTTATTTATTTTTATTTTCTTTTTTATTTATTTATGTGTATGAATGTACTGTCTGCATGTAAGTTTATGCACTCGTGTCGTGAAATGCCGCGGAGGTCAGAAGAGGGCATCGGATTCCCCAGGAACCGGAGTTCTCCTGGAATTGGAGTTACAAAATGTTCTCAGCCGCCATGTGGGTGCTGGGGATAGAACCCAGGTTCTCTGCAAGAGCAGTCGGCGCTCTGAACCGCTAGGCCATCTCTCCAGGCCATTACTATTTATAATAGTTAAGATATTGAAATGATCTGTATGTTTATTAATGGATGAATGGTTGAAGAAAATATGATGTGCACATAAAATGAGCCTCTTCCTTGAAAAAGAAGGACATCTTGCCATTTACATGGATGAAGCTTGGGGACATTTATCTCTGTAAGACAGTCACAGAAGCACAAATCCTATGTAATTCCTCCTATGTGAGCTACCTAGACTACTCATAATGGTAGAAATAGAAAGTACTATGGGGATTGCTGTAGGAGCAGAAAATGGTGAGATGTTATTCAACATGTATAACATTCCAATTATGCAAATCATGCTCTTTCTATAAATCTATAAATCAGTGTCTGCAAGTATTAATACTGTATTATAGAGTTAAATATAGGTTGATGGTAGATTTCATATTGAATGCTTTCTTATAAAATAAATACAAAGAGAGGGGGAGCTGGGGCTGCAGGGAGATGCTGTCTCAAAAATAAATAAATAAATAAATAAATAAATAAATAAATAAATAAATAGAAGGAGTGGTATAGTGTTTCTCTAGTATATGTGATGCACTGAATTCAGTCCACAACACTGAAGAAAAATTTTTAAAGTACAACAAATAAAATGAAAAAAATTACTGATGCTATAATTATATGTGTTCTTACAGGAAAATATTAAGCTCTAGCTACAAGTCTAAGTCAGTATGGGCTGCTATAACAAAATACAATTAACTGAGTAGCTTAAAAACAACAGAAATTTATTCCTCAGACTTCAGTGGGATGGAAGTTCAAGATCAGGGTGTCATCACGATATGGTCCCAACGTCATCATACTTGGGAATATAGCTTTAACACATGAATGCTAGCAATCTTAAACACTTCAGCCATAACACAATAGATACAATAGATAAAAGTAATGGGAAGTGTGATATTTTGATATCTGTAGCAAGTATAATTAGCTTGAAGTTCTATGAAATTTTAATGAATACAGTTGCGACTAGTGTGGTGTCAGAAATATTGAAAATGCTAAATTTTATTATGAGGTTAGCAAAATTAAGGATGGAATTTTTATAAGAAATGTTATAAATCTGGCGCTGGAGAGATGGCTCAACAGTTAAGAGCACTTGCTGATCTCCCACAGGACCTGAGTTCAGTTCTCAGCACATACGTCAGGCAGTTTACAACTGCCTGTAACTCTGATGATAAAGGATCTGTTATTCCCTTCTGGCCTTCACAGGGTAGGCAGCGGTATGCATGTGGTGCACATACATACATCCAGGCACTCACACATAAAATGTAATACATATAATAATAATATATTGAATATAAATATATTTTTAAAAGAAATGTATACCTCTGAATTTTATATTTGGATCTCACATTGAAATATCTATGAAGTATAACCTTTGCATTTCAATAACAATGTAGAGTAGAGGTCTCCACAGACTTAAAGTTCTTGTCTTGGAGTTAGATAAAGAGAGATAAATTTTTGTCTTACAGGCCTGATATATCCCTGTATCTATTTACTGAATGAAATAGCTGTATCAGTCTACTCAGGCTGTCATGACAAATTACCACAACCTACGTGATTGATACAAAAAATACAACCTTATTTTCTCATGATTCTGGGGGTTATAAATCAATGATGGAGGTGTGGGCCAATTCTGTTTCTGGTAATGGCTTTCATTTTGCTTTACCAACTAAGCCTTTGTCAATATGTTCTCACATGATTTCTCCTTGATGGTTGTATGCAACTTGGTGGCAGAGTCAGAGGTTAGGTCTCTAGTTCTCTTTTTGTAGGTACTTTAATCTCATGGCACATAGTTTCAACAATAAGATCTCATTAAATTTTAATTAATATCTTCTTCCAAATACAGCCATATTGAGGATTTGGTATTCAGTATATGAACATTATATATGTAGAAAAATTTAGTTTATAACACTATCTGTATTCTAAATAATATAGCATTAGTAGTATCATTTGGAATTCTCCAAAGAGAGGGATCTGAAAGAGAATAGATGGTATAGGCTGCTCGTCGGGAGTGAATATTGCTGATGCTTAATGTAATGGAAAGAAGCAAAATTGGACAAAGTTAGAATTTAAATACAATCCCCAAAGTGTAAAAAAAATTGCCAAATATACAAAAACATATGGAGCTAAAATGGCCACTGGTACTACCTTACTGAAGTATATCCAAAACTCTTGGTTTTGTTTTATTTCATTCTTAAAATTCAGACAGTGTGTTACTGTATATCCTAGGTTGGCCTTGAACTCACTATGAAGCTTAGACTAGAGTTGAATTTGATCTTCTTGCCTCTTTGTAAATGCAGGAATTTTCTGCCTCTGCTACCATGCTCACACATCTATTTTGGATCAGTTATTGATTGTGACCTGACAAGAAAAGGGTGTAATCTCAGGAATGGGAAGAAAAGATATTTGTGGGGCTGAAAAAATGTCTCAGTGGGTAAAAGTTCTTTCAATCAAGCTGTCAACTTGAGTTTAATCCATATGACCCACAGGGTAGAAGGAGAGAACTGACTCCTGAGAGGTGTGCTCTGATCTCCACATGTGTACTGTGGAAAGTTCATGCACACACACACACACACACACACACATGCGTGCACACACATACACACAATCAACCAACCACCAATCAATCAATCAATCAATTTAACTTTTAAAAATAAAGGAAAATACATCCTTGGAATTAAGCTAGTCCTTGAAGGAACTAGGTTGTCTACCTAGGTTGTGTTCCAGGTTGTATACTGACAGGACTACTGTAATGGCAAGTCTTTTTAAAAAGAGATATATGTATGATTCACATCCTTGTACAATGCAATTACTTATTCCATTATTCTATTGACAAATATTTTTCATAAATTTTGGAGTCAGTTTCTTCGGTTGCTTGTGGATTATTCTTCCTGAGGGAAGCTTAAGAAAACAAATATTTGTAGACTACATGATAGCCTTTGTGGTTTCAGCTGGTTCCAGTGTCATTGTCATTCTAAACTCACCTTTCCCTTAATTGGTCTCCAAAACACACCTAATGACATGACAGAACCATATCCATGACAAATGTTTACCTGCTGATTATTTTTGGCCAACATTACTTCACATGTCCATTTACCATCAGAATTGGGCAAGAGATTTTTTCCAATCACTTCAGTGCCAAATTCTGCTAGAATCTGTTTTGCAACAAAATCTATTGCCCTTTCTGGTGAGTCAGTACAATGAACCTTGTCTACCTGTGATAATGAAGTCTGACTCCAGTTGTTGATGTTTGATATCTGTTAAGCCTCATGTCTACCACATTCCTCTGCTCTCTTAAGCATTGTTACATCAGCTTAGGGGGTTTGGCACTTTGAATGAGAAATGTACTTGATAGGCTCAAGTATTTGAACACATTATCCTCAGTTGGTGGCACTGTTTGGGAGGCTGTGGAAACTTTAGGTGTTGTAGACTTGCTGGAGGAAGTACATCCCTGGGGTTGGGTTCCGAGTATATAGCCTTCCCCACATCCAGCTTGCTCAATTTATTTGGTGTTTGCCATTGAAGGTGGGATCTCTCGGGTTTTAGCTTCTGCTGCTGTTGCTCACTGCATGCTTCTATGCCTTACCACCATGATGGACTTTCATCCCTCTGGAACCATAAGCAAAAATCAACTCTTTATTCTGTAAGTTGCTTTAGTCATGATGTTTTATCACAGCAACAGAAAAGTAACTGGTACAGGAGACCTGCACTCTCTACTGGAATAGCAGCCAGTGCTCTTAACTGCTGAGCCTCCAGCCTTATTCCTTACTCTTACTACCTCATATTTTAACTAATTGAGAAGACAAGGTATGCTTATGGATGGTTTCTTGTCCAAGAAAGTTAACATCTGTACACATTGGCTTCTGCTAGTATTTCCTTTCAACAATGGCTTCTATCCAGCCCTACCACCTTTGGCTCTATGCTGTCCTGACCTTCCTAGGTACACTCTGACTCTAATGTCCTGATGCCAAATCAAGCTCTCTCTCATTTTTCTGGTTCTTCTCGAAGTTTAGGGCAGACCTTAATATCTATTCACCCTCCACATGTAAGGCTGTCCTTATGCACATATACCTCAATAACACTTCTCTTTGCCATTCCCACACTTCTAAAATACTATGTCTGATTTGTAGCTCAGGCACAAATATTTCAGACACTCAGGGTAGTATTCTGGGAATGGAAGGCCCTTGCTTCACTACCTTTCCCACTGTAATGTGAACAAATTTCACCCCAGGTCATGCCAAAGAAAGAATCCCCCCCTTTTTTTTTTTTGGTTTTTTTTTTTTTT